>CABHPQ010000381.1:15829-40902 GCA_902168405.1 Peromyscus aztecus
CAATCTGTTCACATAATTCATTTCCAAGGAATATTTAAAATTTTCCCTAAAGATCTTTTCTTCTTCTAACCTCAGCGCTTTTATTTCCAGTCTTCTTGGGATCAGATATTTTCTTTGATTCTAAATCTGATCTCTCAAAAGTCAGTAGTCACTGAGGATGTAGCTCAACAGTGCTCGTCATGTGTAAGGGTCAGGTCTTACTGCCGCCATCATAAAAAGAATAGTGTGTTTTTTAAAATTATTTTTTTAAGATTGTGTATGCGTGTGTGTGTGTGTGTGTGTGTGTGTGTGTGTGTGTGTGTTTGCATTCCCTTGAGTAGCATGTCAAAAGGTTTATAGCATCCTTCACAGAACCTCCGAGCTGGAGCAATGGAACTCTCTCCTCTACAACCATGATAAATAGATGCCTGAATGTTGAACACATTATCAAAGCATCAAAGCCAATCATGAAGTTTTTACTGTAAATGAAGAAACACTTCATTGTAATCAGAAAGTTGAAGAAAATATATTGATTTTAAAATCACATGTAAACCCATCAGTAATGTATTTTTAAAGCAGAAAAACATGAAACTAGAGAAAACGTCATAGTCATTTCCACGCAGTCTGCTTAGGTTGCATTGAGTCTGAATAGCAGGATCGACACAAACACAAAGCCTTACCTCCCATCTCGGTCCCAGTCATATACTTCTACTTTGATGGTTCTGCCAGGAGAAAAAAAAACACACACATGAAAATGGTTTAAATAAAATAATATGATCCGATAATATAATATTAAAATAATATGATCTGAATTTATAAAATAAAATTCAGTCAGTTGTTCTTAGAGAACATAGGCTTATAAGTTTCACCAAGTAAATTGAAGCTGATTTAGCTAATTTCATTGCTACAATTAAATTTACATCTTAAAGTCAGCTTCAAGAATCTATATTAATTCTTCAGTATGTGGAGAAAGTATGTGGACAACGTATCTCCTCAGTAGAAGATAGACCCACATCTCCCCTTTTGGAGACCAGTGTCTTGACACATGTTTCTCAAATTCACATTAATTAGAGTCACCTGAAGATTTCATCACACTGTAGCTTATTAGACCACTTCCATAGAGCTTCTGGTTCAACAGATCTGAGTTGGGATTTGGGAACCTTAATTTTACAAGGTGACCAGGTAGTGTTAACATTGCTAATCAGAACACATACAAGAACTGCTTTCTTAGGATAAGAACGAACCCATTAAATAAAGTAACCCCATCCACCAAATAATATCATACATTTAAAAGTAAACATGACGACACATTACTTACAGTTCTTAGTATGATATTGGTTAATAGAATAAACCACCCTGGAATGCAGTGGTGTACTTGATGCTGAGTCATTGGAATCAGGCAGTCATGGTCAGCCTGAGCTACACAGCAAGGCACTGTCTCAACAGTCCCTCAAAGACAATGTTCTGTTTGTTTGCTAACATACATGTAGTAAGACCAGTAAAATAACAAATAGACTGAAATTTTATTTTTATTTATATACACTTAGTTTGGATTCTATAGAGGTTTTTACACAATAGTCTACCATGAGCTTCCAATAAAGGAAAACTTCAGTCTTATGAACTTTCAAGTATGCTGAAGGATCAGCATCATTGGGTGGACCTTGTTAAAATGCCTTCTGTGTAGCTATAGGACCTTTATGAGCCCACGAGCACAGTCATTCCCAATTTCAAGGAGTGACAGCACTCTAGTCAATGTCCTGTTCATGGTGGGCGCCTCAGTGCTGCACTCAAACAGGACAGGCCGCTGAGGCAATGGCAGCTTAGGGCAATGAGAATTTAGGAACTACATTTAAATAGGACATTAAAAGCTAGCTAACATTCAGTGTATTTTTAGCACTTGACACATGTTTATCTTGGGGAAAAAAAAAACAGTCCAATTAATCAAGCTTTAACTAGCTAAAATTATATCTATTTCCCAAAGCATTGGATTAAAGCCAAGTTGCTTGTTATTTTGTTGAATAAACTCACCCATGCTTTTGTAGAAAATATAGATGTTTACTAAGGTGAAGAAGCCACCTTCATAAAAACACAATGTGGACTAGATCCCAGTTCCATGGACCATGAACATTCTGCAACCTCAGTTTGAAAGTCTCAGCTGTCTTACCTGTCATAATCCCCATTGCACAATGCTCTGACTGAGATCTTGAAGGCTTGCCACACAGGATTCAGAGTGTTTTTGACAACTTCTGTCTTGTGACAAATTGTGAAACTGTGAAAAGAGTTTTCCATTATGAAGTTATAAATAGATGATAGATACATGTAATGACAGAAAATTATATATCAATGATCCACTTGTGATACATTATTTTATCAGCCATTCCTCTCCAAGGGCAGAGTTAGAGGTGTGCATCCCTGGCTGCTACCACTGCCTGAGTTAATATAAAACATAGATTTGTAAACTTGTGAGATCTGCTCCTTAGAATATAAAAAATGAGATATGGCAATATTTACCCCAAATAATTTTCTGCAAAGTCAACAAATCTTAATGCTATTTGATAAAAACCTGAGGTACTCAATAGTCATTGGGTTTGTCAAATTTGTTTAAGGTAAAGTCAAAATTTATGTTACAATCTTGGAGTCACCAGATGTGGAATTAAACAGTTTCACATTAGAAATTTTTCCTCCTAAGAAAGTGACTCCTTGCTCAAGGAGACATTCATAAGCCAGGAATTTTTTTTCTTTTATTAATCATTCTCATGTCTAGCACACTATGTGAAGTTGTAGACATAAAACTCTCACTAGTAAGAATCCCACTGCTAGGGTGATGAGTGGCAGTCCTGACTGGATTCTGATGCAACTTTCCTAGTAGTCAGGAGTCTTGTTGTGTAAATATAGGTCTGTGTATATGTGTATACTATGGACAGAGTCACACAAAAACATTCTTAATAAGTAACCTTTATGTGAAGCTCCTTACCAAACATGCTACTCGTAAAGGAAAAAATTTTACCTAGTTATGAAATAGAGTATGATAAAATCAATAGGAAATCCAGAAAATTGGAATTTATAATTTTAGAATTTTAAATTTAGAATTTTAATCACTGTTTCCGGCACAGATTGTTTTAATCTGTTAGCTGAAAGGCAAATTTAGAAGTAGCTTCATATTTAAATAATGTTAAAAACAAAGGAAAAGATCGTGCACTGAAAAATACATGTAAAAATGAGCCATATTAAAAATTATTTTTCACTCAAATTTCATAAAAAACAAAAACCATATATAAATGCTTTAATATATATCCATTGATATATGTTTTGACACAGATGGTAAACTAGTTTTCTATAAATGTGAAAATATGTCTGAAATAAGATGTATCAATTTTAAGAACTCAGTTTCAATGATTTGGAAATTTGGAATAGTTTCACTTTTGAAAAAATAGATTTCATTTGATTAAAAAATATTACTTAATAAGCATAAGATATTTTCATAACAAAAACTTCATTAAATGTGTGATAAGCTGAAATCATACGAGTATACCATTTTTAGAAAAATAAGTAAGAGAACTCAAGGAACACACAGTTCAATCAGGACACAGAACACTAAGACTGAAGAAATTCTGTCTGCCTGCTAACTTCTTCCTAGGTGGGGAAAAGCTAGCCTCAAACTCCATTTCCTCCACTTTCAACTTCCAAGTAATATTTTCTCTTTTGATAATATTTCATTATGCATTAAGGCAAACAAAAATGTATAAAATAATATTAATAATAGATAATGGTTATGCTCTGATGTGTTAGAGACTTTGACGTGAGTTTGTATAGTAACTGATTAATCCTTACTTCTGTGAGGTAGGTCAACCCACTTACAGAACAGAAAACTCTAAGTACATATTACCAGAGTCATTAAGTATCAGACATGAGTTGCTTCTTGGCAACAGACACTCGGTCATACTTTTAGCTACTAACTTTCTCATAAATATGAACAGTATGATATGAACCACAGGAATGAATAATCGGAGGTAGAGCCAGGCACAGTGAACTCAGTATACACCCATCTAGTCATGACTGGTAAACACTCACCACACTGAAACACTTCACTGAGCTTTACACTCCAAGATTTCTAGGAAAATCGCTGTAGCACAGAATAATACATGCCCCCACCCCCACCCCACTCTCCTCCACAACAAATGGTTTCCGTCCAATTCTATGGAAAACACATTTGCTAATTCAGGTTTCTACAAAATGCATCATTCTACATTGCTAAAAGAAAGCAAACGTTTATAAAAAGTGAAAAGGAAGGAGAAGCTAATTTATATGTTAAACATAAATGCTTATGAAACTAGTCATGGAAATGAAAACGATCACATCATCTTTAGAATGTCATATATTTTATTCCATTTACTAACTTGATGTCTGAAAGAAAAAATAGCACAAACATCAGCATTACCATAGTCCTGAGCAAAGTAGAAGACATACCCACCTTCCATCCTCATTACTTCTATAAAATACAAGGAAAGGATCTGACTTTCCGAAGAAATCCTTCTTATCCAATTTATTTGCACAAAACTGCATCAAGACAGCATCCTGAAAACAAAATTAATAATACAGCTCAAAATCTGGAGCAGGAATAACTAGAAACTACAGATCACAAACAAGATTTGACAAGAAAAACACATTTGTTATTTTGATGCCACGGGCCAAGTGTTGGGAGCTGTAGACAAAAGGCCATTACTTACTGCAGGATTATGAGGCTTTAAAATGTCCTGGAAAATTTCATTCAAATGCCAGACAACTAGTATTCAAAAAGCTGTACCTGCTCTTATCCCCCAAATGATAATGAACCAGATGACTCTGGATTTTTAATGTCACACAACAGTGTCTTCAGTCACATACATTATTACGATTTCTGATTATTTGGGGTATATTTAATGATCACCTATTACACAGGATTTTTTTTTGGTAAGCCTTTATTACAATCTAGTTGGGAGAAGTCTGTTATTATAAAGAAGTGGAGCACAATGTCTGAAAACTAAATCGTTTCTTCGGTGCTTGGGTTGACATAATTATCCATCTATAACTATTCCAGACTAATCATTGCAATTGATTTGTTTACCTAGGCACTTACACTCTGAGTAATTTCAAGGTGCTATCTGGCTATCATACCAAGGAGGTTATTAAACTGAGTAGACTAAGTATGTTTAATGGCAGAAAATATATAGTTATTTAAAATTTAAATCAATACTTTGGGAATTTTTGGTGTGTGAACTTCATACATGAGCACTGAATCTACATAACTCCTGTTCCTTCCTCTTCCAACCTCTCCTGTGTCCCTCCCTCTCCCAAATTGATGACCTCTTCTTTAATTATTGTTACAAGTATATACACATGCATGTATGTATAAATATATACGTATACGTGTGTGTATATATATATGCTCATGTGTACGTATAACTTACTGAATCTATTTAGCATTATTCATATGCACATATGTCCAGGGCTGACCACTTGATAATAGACAAACTATGTGGGAACTCATCCTGAGGAGAAAATGATTCTCCTTCTCTCAGCAGCCATTGACCATCTGTACCTCTTCTTCTAGCAGTGGGACCATGTGGAATTTCCACTGTCCATGCCGGCATGTCAACTGATGTTATCAGTGTGCCAGTCTTGCTCAGGCTAACATATTGTTGAAATTTCATGTTAGCATTTTTTCTGTCACATCTAAGGAAGACTATTTAGTGTCAGGTGACCAGACCCTCTACCTCATACAATATTTCCACCCACTCTTCTCCAATTTTCCTTGAGCTTAATTAAGTCTAGGGGTTGTGTTTCTGATGTATCACTTGGGGCTGAGCACCACACAGTCACTGGTTCTCTGCATTTGATGAGTTGTCTGTCTCTTTAATAGTCTCTGTCTGCTGCAAAAGGAAGCTTCTTTGATGAGGTTTAAGAATTACACTTATCCAAAGGCATGAAGATACATATTTAGAATACAGCTAGAAATCATATTGGTTGTATCATTTAATAAGTCAGTAAATCTTTTTTATTGTTAAATATAGGCTTTTAGAGCTGCAAATTTCTGTCATATGATTGCATTCAATGTGTCCCACGTGTGTTTGTTTGTGTGTGTGTGTGTGTGTGTGTGTGTGTGTGTGTGTGTGTGTGTGAGAGAGAGAGAGAAAGAGAGAAAGAGAGACAGAGACAGAGACAGAGAGAGAGAGAGGAGGGGGAGGGGGTATTTTGTTTTCATTTTTGTTCAGTTTCAGGATATTTCTTTCTTTCTCAATTTCTTTATTGATCTATTCACCTTTCAGAAATGTGTTGCTTATCTCCATGAGTTCACGTAATTACTAAAGATACTTTTGCTATTGATTTAAGCTTTATAGCATTATGGTCAGAGAGAATGCATGGAATTATTTTAAATTATTTTTTATTTGTTGAGATTTGTTTCACATTTCAGTCTGTGTTTATTTTTGAGAAACACCCTGGACTGGTGAGTAGAATGTATATTCTTTGGTGTTTGGCTAGAATATTCTGTAGATTTCTGTTAGGTACATTTGATAAATGATGCTACTTAATGCCAACATTTCTGGTTTTTTTTTTTTTTTTTTGTCTAGAAGGCCTGTCTGGGGTATTGAAGTAATTGACTAATACTGAATTGGGATTAATAAATGTTTTGTCATTATTGGTATGCTTTTTATGAACTTGAACTGCATAATTTTGGTTCATATATGTTTGGGATTGTAATGTTTTCTTGGTTAACTGGGCCCTGATCACAGTGAAATGCCTGTCTTAACCACATCTGGTTAATTTTTGTTTGAAATCCACTATATCTGACATTAAGACAGTAACACCTGCTTGTTTCCTGGTTCCATTTGCTTGAAGTACTTCTTTACTGTTCTGTTCACACTAAGCTTGTGTCTATCCTTGGAGGTAAGGTGGACATCTTAGAGATAATAAAATGATAGATTGTTTTAAGAACTTGGAGCATAAATTACTACAGGTTCTTCTAGCTGTTAAAGTTTCCATTGAGAAGTCATCTGTTAGTCTGCCAATTTTTTCAATGTATGTGACTTATATCTCTTATAACTTTCAGTCTTTACTGTTTGTTCTGTATATTTGCCATTTTAACTACAATATGGCATGGGGAGTTTCTTTTCTGGTACTGTTTGATGTATATTCTGAATGTTTCTTGCATCTTTCCTTAATTTGGGGGAAGTTTGCTTCTACGATCCTATTGAAGATTTGATCTATTCCATTGTTGCATAATTAATTTCTTTTAGCTATACATGTAATTCATAGATCTGGTATTTTTGTGGTGTCCCAAAGTTCTTGAATATTCTTTTATGTATTTTTTCATGTTGTTTGCCTGAGTGGTCTAATTCTTCTCCTTTATCTTCAAGTCTTGATTTAAAAAAAAAAGGGGGGGGAGGGACTATTTCTAAAACCAGTTTGTTTCACTAGCCAAGTGAACTGAGTAAATTGGAAAATCTACTGAAAGATGTTTGGAAAGCAGAGCCATTGTGTTAAATTTTATACTTTTGTGATGGACAGAGGTCTGATGGTGCAAATATGACTAATTTTGCTATCTTTATAAGAGTGTTGATGGAGGATATGATGTCACTGGAGAAATGACTTCTTTAGTATTGTTAGAAGACACAACTAGCCGGGCGGTGGTGGCGCACGCCTTTAATCCCAGCACTCGGGAGGCAGAGGCAGGAGGATCTCTGTGAGTTCGAGGCCAGCCTGGGCTACCAAGTGAGTTCCAGGAAAGGCACAAAGCTACACAGAGAAACCCTGTCTCAAAAAAAAAAAAAAAAAAGAAGACACAACTAAATCATAATATTTACATAAAGTAGTAAAATCATGTTAAAGCTATTTATTTTTCCATTGTCAACATATCTGGTACAGTTTCTGATGCTGCTTCAGTGATGGCAGGTAAAAGAGAGGGGCTTGTAAAACTGATAGAAGGTGGTCCAGTTGCTCTATAAAACTCAAGCTTAATGGAGCATCCTTGCATAGCACATAAAAAACCTTCATGCAGAAACGTCTTAAAAATGTACAGAAGTATGTAAATCATCATCAACACTGAATTCCATAAGAACCACCAGTTGCCGGGCGGTGGTGGCGCACGCCTTTAATCCCAGCACTCGGGAGGCAGAGGCAGGCGGATTTCTTTGAGTTCGAGGCCAGCCTGGGCTACCAAGTGAGTTCCAGGAAAGGCGCAAAGCTACACAGAGAAACCCTGTCTTGAAAAACAAAACAAAACAAAGCAAACAAAAAAAAAAAGAACCATCAGATTAAACCCTCACCAATTCCAGAAATTCTTTAAAAGTGTTGATGCTAACAATGATGACGTCATATATTTGGGGGCTGAAAGAGGCCTAGGTGGGGATCAAATGTGGAAAATAATTAAGATTTGTGACAAGTTAACAAATCATTTGAGGTTCCAAAACCAAAATTTATTTTATTGTCAGAACTTGACGACGAAAACCAGTTTACAGTGGCTTGCATTTTCAGTAGAGCAACCACTTATTTAGATGAATTAAACATGAGTCTTTTCAAGGTGAAAATCAGCTTATTGAAGAAAAGCTTCACATCTATAACAGGGTACTGATGAGAATGAAATTATGAGACGTTCAAATTAAGGCAAGCAATTTTAGGCATTTCAGTAGTCTGACTAAACACAGTCCCATGAACAGCAGAAAAAAAAAAGGTTGCATTGACTGATCCTCTTAGCTTCCCATTGCAGGCTATTTCCTTCCCTTTGTATCAGCTGCTAATACCCAGGCACACCTTCTACCTGGTTGCCCAGGGGTCATACTGGACTGGGACACAGGAAGGTAATACTCACCGTCCTTCCTGCCACTCATTACTATTTCTTCAGCTTGCTTTCAGGTGTCCCTCCTCACACCCTACCTCCATTCCCCAGAGATTCCACCTCTTGGTGCAGATACAGCTGAGCTCTGTCCTGCTGACCCTCTCAGCCCTCCCTTCCATCCCATCCTCGTTCTGTGATATCAACCACCAATACCCAGAAACACATTCTACCAAGGACTCACAGAGGCCACACTGGGCTGGGACTTGAGTGGGTGATTCTCACCATTCTTCAGTTTCTGCATTACACTCCAACCAGACTTACTCTTAGTCCTACAGCAGCCTGATTTCAGAAGCCCCTCCTCCTACCCCAACTGAATTCCCTGGAGACTCTGGCTCTTGCTGGAGACCTAGAGTGAGTCTCCATGGTCCTTTCTTTCCTGTCTCACTAAACTTACTCCTTGTCCTACTGCACCTTGCATGTAGGAGTCCCTCCTCCCATCACACCTGAACTCCCTGGGGAACTGACCACTTGGTATATGGACCCATTATCTCTATTTCATCCCCATAGCCCATCCCACCTTTTCCGCCTAACCCATCTCCATTCTTCTATGCCATCTACAGACCTGGGGAAGTACTCTCTATAGAAACCCAAAATCTTTGCACTTGCCTAGGATCCAGAAAGGGCATCAAGAACCAAAGAATGGAATACCCAACCAATAAGACAAGACAAGATATCAACAACCAGAAACACCTCAATAATAAAAGCTCCAGAAACCTAGATCCCAGCACCAAAACATGCACATGAAGAAGCAAAACAATATGCCTGACAAGAACCCAGACACCTCATCACAGTACACTCTGAGCAATGCAATATAAGTGAAGCACGAGACAAGAACTTCAAAATAGCAATTAATATATGCCCAAAGACCTTAACAAGGATATGAACTAATCCCTTAATGAGGACCATAAAAGCACAAAGAAATAGCTGAAGGAAATAATGAATGCCGTTCAAGACATAAAAGTAGAATTTAACAAAGAAACAGAATCACTAAAGAAAACTCAAACTGAAATAAAACCTGAAATAAAAAAGTTATGAAGTAGCTGAGCAGTGGTGGCACAAGCGTTTAATTCTAGCACTTGGGAGGCAGAGGCAGGTGGATCTCTGTGAGTTCAAGGCCAGCCTGAGCTACAAAGTGAGTTCCAGAAAAGGCGCAAAGCTGCACAGAGAAACCCTATCTCGAAAAACCAAAAAAAAAAAAAAAAAAGGTATGAAGTCACACAAACACCCCAGAAGTAAGCCTTGCCAACATATTACAGTAGGCACAGAAGTCATTATCTAAGGTGTTGAAGACAGGGTAGATAAAATGGATATCTCAGTCAGAAGAGTATTAAATCTAAAAATATGCAGGCACAAACAATGTAGTAAATCTGGAGCACTAAGTAAAGACCACATCTACGAATCATAAGAGAAATGAGAAGAAATTCAGGTCAAAGGCACAAAAAATATATTTTCAATAAAATCATAAGAATAAAATTTTCCCAACCCAAATAAAGAGGTGGCTGTCAAGGTACAATAAACAGACAGAACACCAAATAGACAGGACTAGAAAAGAAATTCCCCATGACACATACTAATCAAAACACTAACTGTATGGAACAAAGAAAAGATGTGAAAAACTATAAGGGGAAAAGACCAAGTAATATATAAAGGCAGGTCAATTGAGATAACAGTTGATATCTCAGTGGAGACTCTGAAAGCCAGATGGACCTGAATGGATATTTTACAAATGCTGAGAGACCAAAAATGTCAGCCCAGACTACTAAATCCACCAAAACTACCCATCAAAATAGACCGAAAAAGATAAACATTCAAAGATAAAACCAAAGCAATGTCTATCTATCTGTACAGCTCTACTGAAGCCTCTAGAAACAAAACTTCACTATGAAGACATTAATCACACCCAAGAAGAAACAAGAAATAAATAATCCCAGAACAATAAAACAAAAGAGGGGAGAAACACCACAAAAACAAAATAATAGGAATCAATAAACACCGCTCATTGACAACTCCTAATATTAATGGTTTCAATTCCTCAATAAAAAAAAAAAACGCAATCTAACAGATTGGATTAAGAAACAGAACCTGTTTTTCTGCTGCATCCAAGAAACACAGCTTACCATCAAGGATAGATATCAGCTCAGGGTAAAAGATGGATGCTTTTTTGGTTTGATTTTTGCTTTTTATTTTTAAAGTGGACATAGAATTGGGTATGTAAAGAAGAGGATGTGGATCAGCAAGGGGGTGAATATGATCAAAGTACATTGCATGGAATTCTCAAAAACCAGAAAGATATTTTTAAATAAAAAAAAATTTACTTACTCTGCAGCAATTTAGCTCCTCTGCTGTTAGTATGATTGTGCCACATTTCCTGCCTGGAATTCCTCTACAACAAAAAGATCACAGTTAGCCCATTTAGATTTATAGTAAGGAATTATATAAATTACTATATCTTTATTTCATATAATCACATAAAGAGCCTACTATTATTGAGTTCTTCCCCTACAGAATGCACTCCTAGCCTTACCATTTAGTTTGTCCTCAGATCCACACTTCCCTTAACGTCATAGGCAATAGGTCAGGCATCTGTCTGAGAATCTTCATGTCCCTCTTGTTGTCTAACATACAAGTAACATCATGTAATACAACAAAGCTTTCTCTTGCAAAGTCTATGCTTCCATCCATCAGAAAGCCCGATTCCCAGCATTTTCCCTTCCATTCATCAAATGGTTATTCATTTGTCCTTGTCTCCTCTGCCTGCTCATTCTCAGTTCAACACATTACAGCTTGTCTGTTGTGACTCTTTTGCTTCAAACTGCCTACAACCTTCAGTGAAGTTCCATTTATTACATTTATTGCAAGGTCGGAGTTACTGCTGTGTACTATTAAAGTCTGAACCATATGGATTAGCATATAATCATCCCTAAATTATTTTTAAAAACAATTTTTATGCTTTTTCTTTCAAACTGCTAGGTTCTATAAAAGCAAAACTTGACACAAAGTTTTGGTCAACCCACAGTTTAAGAGCTATATGTACCAGGCATTCAATATACATAATCAAGGATAAAATGCATAAGCTCAATTGAGCAAAATAAAATCTCTACTCAAACTGTCTCTCTACAGTTCTCCATTTTATTTATGCTCATATACTTTTAAAGGACACCAAGAGCAATGCCAACTAGGAATATATGGGATGTGTACGTGGTTTCTGCTATGGTTTGGAGAAATGTTCCCTTGAATTCCAATTGTTATAGGCTTGATCCATACTCCACTACTGGGAGAAGCTTTTAGAGCTGGGAGGTGGGGAGAGTAAAGGTCATAGAGAGTTCATTCTCAAAAAGGATAGTGGGACCAAAATCCCTCCAGTTCCTTGCCTCCTAGCTGGTGAGATACAGGTTGGAAGTAGAGGCTTCCTTGACAATCAACCCACCTTCATTGTCTCCTGTTGCCAAAAGCCCAGTACCAAGGTCTTAAACTGGAATCTCCAGAGCTGCATGCCAAAAGAAACCTTGTCTTTTTACAAAGTAATTGCATCAGCTATTTTGAGATGCAGCTGAACTACACAGTTCTCTGCCTGCAAGGAAAAAGAGAGGAATCCTTGCCAGTCCTCCAGAAAGCCATCCTGGTGCTCTAAACATGTATCCTATGACAAACCATACTGTCAAGATCCTTCTGTGCATCCTAAGGACGACACAGGTAGACTCAGCCCAAGGATGGTTTATGCCCTGGAAAGAACAAGTCATTCTTGATAATCGTGGTATATGTGTAACCAGTTGGAGTCTTATTATCTTCATGGGGGAAAAATGTGAGGAAATGGGCAGTTAATCTTAGGAGTTGTGCAAATATCAATATAAGTTATATTTGCTCTGAAACTGTGCCTTCTTTCTATTGGGAAAAATTTTACAGAGTAGACCACTCCAGCTTCTTCCAACAAAGGCATCTGAGTGTACCTGCATCTCACTAGCAGGACTTAGAAGCCTACCAGTCTCTCATTGTAGGCAATGTCTTTCCTTCTCACCAGTGGTGTTTCAATTTGCTGAAAACCTTGGTGGCTATCCTGCTATGTCCCAGGCACAAGGCTCCTACCCAGATCCTTCCTGGATGAGTCACACTTATATTTTGGCTCCAGCTGAGATAAGTGAGTGACCTAACAGTCACAGACTATCTTCCAGGAGCCTTTTGTGTGGTGAGAAGTGAAGAAGATGCACAATGAAAGAATATTTACAGCAGAATGATGAAATGTGCTCAGGACAGTCACAGCCCTGGAACTGGACACCAGGCATCAATGGTTCCTTGAAATGTATTTTGTGATATCTGGATCACACGCTGAGGATTATCGAGAGGTACATGGCCATACCTTCAGTCTTCTTCTTGCCCACACTTGCCTGACACCGAGCCTTTTCTCAGTGTTTCCTATGATTTGAGCAGAATGAGTTTCTCAACTCACCAAATCTGTTTAAAACAATCTATGGGGTTTTTTTGTTTGTTTGTTTGTTTTTAAACAAACTCCTTAAAATCCCCCTATTCTTCAAGCAATCCTAGAGTTAAAAGCTACTTTCAGACAACTAACTTATTATACTAACACCCACTTCTAGCTAGTTATAATAGGCTTTAGTTTCCTCATGCTTTTATAATGAATTCTCATCAACATAAATAGTTTAAATAACATTCACTGTTGATTAATTCTGCAGATCAAATTCTCAGCAGGGTTGGGTAGGCACTCTGCCTACAGTTCCTCATAGCTGAAGTGTCATGTCAGGCCAGCAGGTTGGGCATGACCCTCAAGCCTGGAATAGCTGACCTCCATGACTGCGTATCACTGATTTCATCTTCTGCCTTTCTCTCCTGCTTTCAAGGGTCAATGCAGTCAATTTATAACCTACCCTCCGCAGCATATTGTGACATTGACTCCGTATGAAAGTGCCCCTTTTGTCACATGTAAAGTAGCATCACTATGGATGTGATACCATACCACAAAGTCACAGGAGACAAGATCCTCTAGTCCATATGCTACATATACTACACACATGTTAAATGCATAAATGTGTGCTATACACATGTTACATGCATAGTACATGCATACTATACAGTTATGACACTCATGTTACACCCATACTACACAGTATACAGTGTACACAAAGCTCCGGACATAACACCACAGTACAAAAGTCACAGACAAAATTCTCCATCCCATACCGAACATGCTCTATGACTCCATAATTTCATTCACATGCATCTTATTATTGTCATTTAAGCAATTCAGTTTAAATCAACTGACTGCTACCTTAAGCAAGCTACCTAATCACTTTGAAACTTAGTGTTTCTTCACTTGACAACTCAAAGTAATTATGTACTTTTAAAAATCATATGCATATTAATAATGGTGCAGAATAGGCTGTACAGCGCAATGGTAAGTGCTTGCCTATCATGTGCAAGGGCCTGAGTTCAAACCCCTGTCAGTACTGTCAAACAATGAAAGCCAAGCCAAAACAAACAAAGCACAGGCCAAATGTTCAATACATTATAGTTGTATTATGTGTTCACATGTATTGTTTAAAATTGTCTGTTAATTCCAACTATAGGATTGAAGTAGGAAATGTTAACTCCAAATAATGGAAAGCTGAAGGGCAAAATTCACTTCTTTTTAATTTAGGACATGACACTGAATTATCTATGGGCTCACTCACGTCATCCGGTGAAAATCTGCGTTGTGAGGAAGCTATACACACTCAATGTACATTACATATTTGTAATAAACTATCTTCCCGCAACAAACTAACGTTCTGCATGGTGAATATATACAATGAATTTGTAAAGAATTAGATACAGAAGTCTGCACTGTGCTAGATTGAAGAAAGGTTGGGTGATTCAAAGCATGAAAAGCTCTTAGCACAGTGTGGCAGTGCTAAGCAATAAGTAACAGCAGGAGCTAATGTTTATTACAGGGTTATTTTCTCTGAAGCTAGGAATGAGTGAGAAGTGGAAAAGATATGCAGTGAAAGAATATTTATGACAGAAGGGTCAAATACGCTCATGACAGTCACAGCCCTGGGGTTGGACACCAGGGGTCAACGGTGGCCTTGAAACTGAAGGATTCTACAAGGGCCATAAACTGATTAGAACTTAGTGATTAAGAAGCCTTGGACTATTTCAGACCTGGAGCCAAATTATCTCCAGCTCATCAGGTCCCTTTATAGCCATTCCATTCCTTACCCACTGCAGAGTCTCACCTAACATCCTGTGATTATCAGATAAATCCTTCTCAAATGAACTTCCATCTACCCTAAGGCTGAGGAGGCTGTCAGATAACATTGGAGGCCTCTAACAGATCTTCCTATCTAGCTGTAGCCTGCCTATCTGATGCTCCCACCAAAGGATTTTAAAAGTGCCTTGATGTTCTGTTACTATAAAAACTGAATGAAACTCTTACCATGTTGGAACATGGAATGTGGGGTCTTGGGGTGACGCAAATCTGTATTCCTGGGGGGGCACAGCTATTCATACTTGTCTCCAGAATAAACTAGCTTATTCTTTTTGGAGGTAAGGGTGTGATCTGATGTAGGCAAAACCTGATTGGATTTGCCCCAGAGATACACTGTGTCCAGACCACATGCTGTTGTAGGAATAGAGATGGTAACTGGATGAGGCTCGTGGTGCCCCATGGATGGTGGAGTTAGGGGTAAAAGACAAACGAAATGGATTTCTAACTAGATTGAAGGTAAAAAGGCAGGGCAGAGTGAGTCATAGGTGTGGTAAACCTCATGGTGTCACTTTGACCCTCTGTTCA
The DNA here is from genome assembly GCA_902168405.1 of Peromyscus aztecus. NCBI lineage: Eukaryota > Metazoa > Chordata > Mammalia > Rodentia > Cricetidae > Peromyscus > Peromyscus aztecus. The sequence continues at coordinate 31,465 of CABHPQ010000381.1, forward strand.
AGCCCTGGTAGGGGTTTCAACATTCTAGACAGGTACTTCAGCCCTTTCCTGCCTTGTGACTGTGATTCCGTAGCTGTCACATTACCAAACCAGGGACAGTAAAACCAAGAATCCCATATGATTAAAACTTTCCAGGCTGGGGAGATGGCTCAGCAGGAAAGAGTGCTTTCAGGGCAAGCCTGAGCCTGAGTTCAAATGTCAGCACCCAGGTAAAAAGCAGAGTTTAGCCTCTTGTAACTGCAATGGAGACGGGAGAATTGCCCTTTGCCAACCTAACTCAAGTTCCAGTGAGAGACCCTTTCTCAAGTGAATAAGGCAAAGATGGAATAAAACACTGACCTTCTGTGGTCTCCAAATGTGCACAGAGACACCTGCACCTGCAGACGCATGCACATACATCACGCGCGCGCACACACACACACACACACACACACACACACACACACACATGCAAGGATGACCACGTGTGTGCTGGCACACACACAGCATTGGTTTGTTCTTAAATAAAACTTCCTCCAGGAGCCCCAGGCTTGGAGAAGGGACTAAAGGTCCCCAGGATCAGGTCACCAGCCAGAAGAGTAGCCTGCCTCATATGAAAAGCCTTTCCACAGTTCTAAGAGCTTATGACTGATCGCCTACCCTGGCACATTCCCTGCCTCTTGTCTCCTCTCTTCTAGAAAATTATAGCACCACTACAAGCAAAATGGAGGTGGGGGGGGGACCCACTTTGGAAAAATTGTAACAAATCCAATTTCTATTTCCTACTTTCTTTTAAACTACATGGAAACTAAGTGGCATCCAACTTGTTACCAGTGTGCCAAAAGAGACTAATACATGCAAATGCAAATTTGTTACAATTCCTGGTTAAACCAGATTGCCTCCTTGAGCTCAGGGTGACTGTGCCAAGGTTTATAAAGGACACTGGATAAGAAGTGCTGCTGCATAGCTGGGTGGTGCACACCCTTAATCCCAGCACTCAGGGATCTTAATCCCAGCACTCAGGCAGGCAGATCTCTGTGAGTTCAAGGGCAGCCTTGGCTACAGAGTGAGTTCCAGGACAGGCACCAAAGCTACACAGAGAAACCCTGTCTTGAAACACTAAAAAAAAAAAAAAAGAACAAAAAAAAGAAGAAGAAGAAGAAAAAATGCTGCTATGCTCAATGCACCTACACTTTAGGCCAGAACACAGAGGATACAAAATGTGGACTGCTCACGACAAGTCATTACTTATGAGATATGCCAGACTGACCAGCAGCACATGCTTCTCGTGGTCCAGAGATCTCTGACACCTTTCTAAACCAACACAAAAGCACATTCAGATAAAAGTCTAACAGATGAAAACACTTATGTGAAAAGAAACTTACTTATTATGTATTGCTGTATTCTTCACAAGTATAATTATAGAGCGAGGCATATCATTTCTAAGTAAAAGAGCCATACAAGTAAGTACAGCGTTTTAAAACTAGTGATGGATTGAATTTGCGATGTGTTTATCTTTCCCTGTGATATGCTGTATTACTAACAAAATTTCACTTCCGAAATTATGGTAAATTGGTTATCAGAATGAAAAATTTTCTCTCTTAAAATATATCATATGCCAGACAACTGAAACTAAAACATTTGTTTAAAATTTACACTACTGTCTTCATCAAGAAATTCATTTGTCACTCTGCACATTTAATATTGGAACTAAATGTGATGTTTTATAGACACAGTGTCACTGAAAAGAGAAGTGGGCAGCCAGCGCAGTAGCACAAAACGGCAATTCTTAAACACCTCCTATGTCAAAAGTACTTAAGACGTTATTTTATGTGGCTTTGATGAGCTAGACTACCTACTTATTTATAGAACTATTAAGGGAAAACTACTGGAACCTACCTCCTGTTTTTGTATTGTAGTGATTCCATTTACAGCAAGGGTTTTATGACCTAAAAATGGCATCCCAACCCCTGAGAAACAAAGGTAAGGCTTTTACATGCAGAAGAGACATTGGAGGTGTGGTTCACTGGTACTGAATTTTCCCAGCATGCACAAGGTCCTGAGTATGATCCCCTGTTGTTGTTGGTATTTTACTCTTTTGGAGGTCCACCACCCAGCTCTCAAATAAATCACACATGGAGGCTTATTCTTACTTATAAATGCCCAGCCTGAGCTTAGCATTTCCTTAATTTTAAATTAGTCCCATCTATCTTTTGCCCCTGGGTTTTTCTCGCTCTCTTACTTCTGTAAATCTTACTCTTCCTCCATGGCTTGCTGTGTAGCTGGGTGGCTGACTCATGGAGTCCTCCTCCTTCTCTGGTTACTTCTTTCTTTTCTTTTAACGCCATCTCTTTTTTTTCCTCCTCCTCCCAGAGTTCTCCTTCTGTTTAATCTCTCTGCCTGTCATCGCCCCTGTCTCTTTCTCTCCTACCTTGCTATTGGCTATTCAGTTCTTTATTCTACCAGTCAGGTGTTTTAGACAGGCAAAGTAAAACAAATGCAACATAAACCAAAGTAACACACCTTAAAAAAATAGTCTACAACAATCCCCACCACCAGAAAATGTAAAATGCTTAACAAGAAATGCATATAAATATGACTATCACTCCACATCATTTATTTTAATGAACATATATTGAACTATTATTCTTCATAAGACACAACAGGTCTGTATAATAACAAGGGTGTGATTTTTCTCCTTTTAAGGCTTTTGGCAATTGTTATTTGGGGATGGGATAGGAAGGAGTTTGGCCTCTAGCCTGTGCTAAAAGGATGCTCTCGTTTTGCCCCAGTGGGCTATGTGTGTCCTCCTTTACAAAAGAATGAAGAACACTGAGAACCATAACCATTTCTCTGTTGCCCTATTTTATTCAGCATTTGGGTTTTTGTGCTTAGGCAAAGACAATAGAGAATTTAAAAAACAAGCAAACAAGCAATCAAAGATGGTGTATGAGGCAGGGGCCAGACTTTAATATGATGCTTGGAAAAGCTGATGCTGTCACAGTACAAACTGCGTGCTTATTTTTTTTAACCACAACTGAATACATTTGCTCAAAGGACTGGAAGCATACATGGGAAGGGACTTTATTTGGAAACGCCAGTTGACTGAGCAGTTATCTGTGTTTGGAATCCTGCCTTGGACTGACTCAGTCTGAACTAAGATCCAATCGCTCTGCTTCTGTGACTACAGAGCGTGTGATCAACACCACTCTTAAAGCAGACAGTGGGTTTTCTGGAATACTGAAGGTTTTCACTTACCGCAGTGTATTCTGGGAGACTGACATCCCTTGACTCTACCTAGTCCTGGAATGACACTGTGCCCCAGTGAAGGCTAAATCCACAAAGGCCACTAAAGAAACGAACAAAAACTAACACCATATCTGAGTCTCCTCCTCCAAGGACTATGAGCCATGTAGTGGAAACTTTGACCAAAGCTCCCGAGGGATGAGACTGAGATCAGGCATTCCTTACTAGAAGTTACTCAATACTTTATTAAATGGTGGATTTTCAGCTTTGCCTTGTCTTAGGAGACTCCATTTTATAAGCAGTTTGACTCCATTTTCGGCAGGAGGATGGCTGCAGGCCCTGTGTGAACACACAAGCTACAACTGACTTATTTGGGGGAATAGAAAGGAAGTCACCCTATCAGCTTATTGAGGTGAACTGAGACTGTAGGGGCACATGGGCATATTAAAATCAAATCAGGGAAACCAAGCCCCAGAATTTATCAGACACACAGACCCAGGAAAGGGTACAGCTCTCCTGTGTGGACCTCTTGAAGTACGCATGCCTACCACTGTGGTGTCCTGACTCCACACCAAACTGTCCTCTGATACCTGGCGTGGGCATCAAGTACTAACAAGCAGAAGAATCCCTGGCTGTTGTGGTGGTATTGTGTTCCCCAAAATATTGTGCACCCTGATAAACTTATCTGGGGTCAGAGAACAGAACAGCCACTAGATATAGAGGCTAGAAAATGGTGGCACTCACGCCTTTAATCCTAGCATTACAGAGGCAGAGATCTGCCTGGATCCCTGTGTGTTCAAGGATACAGCCAAGCATGGTGACTCATGCCTTTAATCCCAGGAAGTAATGGCAGGAGGCAGAAAGGTATTTAAGGTGTGAGGACGAGGAACTATAGCTGGTTAAGTTTTTAGGCTTTTGAGCAGCAGTTCAGCTGAGACCTATTCGGAGGAGGACACAGAGGCATCCAGTCTGAGAAAACAGGATCAGCTGAGGAATTGGCAAGGTGTGGTGTCTGTGGCTTGTTCTGTTTCTCTGATCTTCCAGCAGTCACTCCAATACCTGGCTCCAGGTTTGATTTTATTAATAAGACCTTTTAAGATTCATGCTACAGGCTGTCTGTCCTTAAAGCTTCAGCTCCGCTCAGTCCCGAGCCATTGATGCCGCCTGTTCGACAGCGAGTCCATCTACATTTTCACCTCCCTGGACTTGAACTCACTGTTTCCTGTTCTCAGACGCCAGTTCAACCTTCCACCCTGGGGCGAGACTCTAGAGATTTGCTGTCTAATGTCCCCTCAGCAGCTCCAGCGTTGGCTCCTCCAGGCACTGGGCTGGTTCCTTCTTATCCATGAGGCTCTGTCTCAGCCCAGCTCGGAAGCCTTTTGAACTCTGAAGCAACCCTCTCTAATTTGTTTTCATTCCGTAAAAGGCCTAGGTGCATGTAGGTGCAAAGACATATTTACAGTGTGCTTTGGGCTAATATTAGTGATTAACATTACAGTTAATATTAGTAATTAAGATTGGGATAAAAGAACCTACATTTGCCTCAGCCAGGATACTGGAGTAGATGGAATTATCTAACAAACTGCTTCCACTGAAACCACGGAACTTTGTGAGTTATTGTTGTTCAATATATTTTGACACTGTGGAAAGCCACACATTTCACCCGGTACGGGCATAGGGTGATCACAAAAGAAAGACAAAAACAAAAAGTTGAAGTAAGGAATCCTACAGTACCAGAATGATAAAGTGGTACTTTTTTTGGCACCGCACTGAAAATTGAAAGTGATGATTTTCAAACAGGAAGATCCTGACTCCTCGTCTGATTTATTCCCAAACTGGAAGGATTTTTTTTTTTTTTGCATAGGTTTTGTCTTCCATATGCTGCAGTGGCTCCGTGTACCACAGGTGAGCCCTGTTCACCTTAAGGAACGATGGGGCAATGGACTGTGCTTGAAGAAGAGAGAGCAGAGATAGGGGAGGGGAGCGAGGCTCATCCTTGGGAGTTAGAATCAGGGTTCCTTGAAAGCTCTTCTTACACAGCAGAAGTCCTTGATTTTCTAAATGAAATTTTTTATATCACCAAAATAAAATGGGGCTTTGTAACTTCTTTCAAAGCGGTAAACGAACACGGTTTGTTGGAGACAGTAGAGTGTCATGGTTAAGGGCATGAGCTCAGAAGCCAAAGGCATCCATTTACATTTCGGTTCTTTAGACTCCCCCTCTTGGCTGCTTCCCGATATACAGAATGATGACAGTTGATACCTGGCCCATGGGGCGTTGGCAGTTAAAGATGCTCCTAAGTGTGAGGCAGGTAAAGGTAACAGCAGACGTTGTAAGAACTCCCTCCACTCAACAACTGAGGTAGAAATACTCGTGGTTCCCTTTCACTCCATTTGCTGACTGTATCAGAGCAAGAGAGGTGATCTCTGCTGCCTGTTGCAGACATTCCCTTCTCCAGGTACTTCTGGCTCAGACTGTGGCTGTAGGAATCCCTGCCAGAGATCACTGTACAGGAGAATCTCCTGCCTCTCCCTTCTAAAACAATGGACTCCAAATAATTATAACCCCCCACCCCCCAGGGCATTCCACACTGGAAGAACAGGAAGACAGATGCTAGGGAAAGATTTCACACAGTTCTGACAAATTAACATGTGTATTTCTGGTGTCAAGTGCAAATTCTGGCAGTTAGACAAAAGCTAGCATCCCTCAGGAGCTTGTGAAACCTGTTCCCCTCTTCCAAAGGAGCCATTTCCTTATGGCGGGCAGAAAGGACAAATGGCTGTCTGTGGTGACTATTAACATACCAAAGCACATGCTGGCCTCCAGGCTCTCTCAGTATCACAAGTGCCCTTTACACATTTCAGAGTCCATGCTTGCATCTAGGCTCTGCTCACACCATGCCCCTTGCCCTAAACTCCTTCCAGACCAGCTTCTCATTGTTCTTCTTAGGTTTTTATTTTCTTATAAAAACGACTATTTAAAAAAAAACGGTCTACAGGAACTAAAGTGAAGCGATTTGAAGTGGTATCCAAAACTCGTTTTTTTCACTTTATTAGCATTTCAACATTTTTGCAGTTTCCTGCAAGTCCATTTTGTTGGATACGAACTATTTACCAAATCTCCATCACCATGCATTCTTTGGTGTTACGCAGATTCTTCTTTGTTGGTAGCTTTGGCTGGATCCCTGCGACTCCTGGCCCCTCTCTTTAGAGGTCCCATCATTCTTCAGCATGGCTCCCACTCAGTCCTGTTTTCTCATACTGTGAGATGAGATCCAGTTTTCTTTGTCATGCGTTCAGAGCCTTCCTTAATCTAGCTTTAAAGAGTTCACTCTTGGATTCAGCAGAGTCTCAAGGATATGAGATTCAGCTCCAGTTTCAGAACGACTTAGATTCAGCTCCAGTTTCAGAACGACTGCTGTGGTCTTTAAATGACAGCCATCCTTGAAACCCAGACATACACTAGTTACATTTAAATTCAAATTATGGTTATTTAATAGACGTGGCTACATAAAGGAAGCCTTTTTTTTTTTTTTTTTTTTTGCCTTTGTGACAGACGTGGTATAGTTGTCAAAGGTTTGATTAATGAATAATTTAGGACGCTACTTTGTTTTCTCTAAATCCCCAAATTTTACAACTATGACTCATTTAAAAGCCTATGTCAGATGAGATATGATAACTCAGCTGCAATTAGGAAGCTGAGAAAGAGGCCTCTGAACACCTCATCAGAATATGAACCAGGCCATTTAAAGGGAAGGGAACAAGGGGTTACTTTGAATAACTTAGAATGTTAAGAGGAAAACTAATTAGAAAATAAGTCTCTGATCCAAATGAATTAGTAAATAAATGTTAAATCAGTCGGGAATGCCATTTAAGACAAATAACATATGGGACACAGGAAGAATTTTAAAATTCAAGATGAATCAATTTTGTTTACTGTGGGTGTGTTTCCTACCTCAGGAGATACCTCATGCTGCATTTCAGAAGTGCGTGCTCAGCAGGGTGGGGAAGATTGCCAGAGTCCTTAACATCATTGCAAGGGTACTGCCTGCAAGCAGGAAAATGTTCAGCTCCCATCTCCATCCCTAGCCTTGGGGAACAGCCTGAAAGATTTTCCTGTTTCTGAGCGGCTGCCTGGTCAGCTTGTGGGAAGGTGGGCCAAGAGAGAGGGGACTGTGGAGAAGAGATACACACTTCAAGTCTCAGGAGTCTGTGTGTGTCACTGAACTTCCTATCAGGGAAGCATCTTTCTGATTTTGTATTATTAAGATTTTCTTGCCTTCATCCTTTCGTCCCCAGCCATTCTCTCTTCTATTGAAAGGAGCATGTCTACATCCCCCACCCTTTTTCTTCTCCCCACCACTTTCCCGTTAGACGAACTCTTGGGAAATGGTAAAATATGTGGAAATGATGTCAGTGGATCAGCAGGGCTGGGCGTGAAGCTGGGAGAGTCTATGGAAGGGCCAGCTCCTTTGGAGAACTGCCTTGACAAGGCAGGCACCCCAAGAGAGCATTTCGGGGAAGTGTTTTTCTCTGGCTTTCTCAACACATCCGCACTTTTTCAAACAAGAAAAAGTTTCATTTGAGGCTGAGGTAATGGAGCAAATTGCTCTCTGCCTAGAAATTGTATCATCACCTGCACGTCACTCTTAGCCTGTGGGCCTTATTTTTCAGTCCATTTGTGTCCTCCAGGCACATGCTTCTCTCAAAGACGGAGTTTTTCACGAAAGACAGCTGCGTTTGAGCAGGAGGCTGGTGACTACATGTGATTGTCTCAATTCCCTGTTCCCTGGAGTTGAAGCAATTACTGAGCTCACAGAATGTGGGTGTGGTACTTGGTACTTCTCTAACAAAACCAAAGTATCTTTCCACTAGCAAGCTAATCACATTTGGCTTTACTCTCTTAACCATGACTTCCCTTGCCTTTCTTCTGTTCCATTTGTCTCAAGCACTTAACATTTTCACCTCAGGCACTACCTTCCTGCAATCTCTGTAGTTGTCTTGCTTTTGTGACTAGTCTCTATGATATTCAAATTCTGCATTTCATTACCCACTTCTGCTGGGCCTTGTTGCCTAGCACGCTTTGCTAAGGTGCTCTCAAAAATCTCACTCTCAAAGAAGAAGAAACCTACGGGGTAACATTTTCTTAGTGTTTATTTGCCTAAGAAAACTGTTCAGTAAGGACACACGCATATTTAGACATCTGAGTGAAGTGTATTGTTTTCTATGACATTCATACAATATCAAAACAACAAAGTCATCTAGATTTTCAAAATCCCCTATAGATAAAACACAATACTTGGAATCCACACTTATCATGTCAATGGTTTTTAAGGCTCTGTCTCATTAGCTGCCTAGCCTCAGCACCACTGGATAAACCCAAAGGACAGTTGTGCAAAACCAGTCCAACTCAGTAACTACTCAATTCTCCTTATGTGGGTATAGTCTTCAAATCATCACCCTAGATACTGTTACCTCTTAGCATGTGCTGACTTTTTTTTTTTTTTTTTTTTTTTGCCTCTTCCAATGGAAATTCTGAATTAGCTGAGTCAAGGGCACAGTCTTATGCTATGCTATAGTTATCACTCCCACCCCAACAAATATAATAATCTCCACTTTAAAAAGATGCCTAAAAATTAATCAAAGCAGAATTCTTTTACTAGAGGAAACTTTTCGCAATTAAAAAGTTTTCTAAAATTAGAATTATGAATGCCTTTATGGAGGAAATTAGAGCAGTTACAATTTTCCAGTAAAACCATCAGTTTAAAAATACGATTGCCAGTTTGTAATCTGGCAGTCTCTCCCACTTCTCTGATCTGAAATGAAAACTTGAGGCTTTACTGTATATGATTTCTCTTGGAAAATATTAAAGGTACAATTAAGATGGCAGGGGACATAATGTGGAATTTTTTTCCTTAAAAAAACAAAAAAAACCAAAAAAACTAAAGTTGGATTCATGCTGTTCCAGGAACCCTTATGAATGCTAGTCACTTGACTAGAAAATGCCATGAGAGTTAAAGGTATTTAATGGTATTTACTTTGAACATTACCATTTAATTTCCAAAGACATTTTTGGTGGTTTTATTTTGTTTGGTTGGTTTTGTTTTGTTTTCATTTTTGAAACAGGATCTCACAACCCAGGCTAGTCTGGAACACTCTCACTATGCATCCCAGGCTAGTCTGGAACACTCTCACTATGTAGCCCAGGCTAGTC
>CABHPQ010000382.1:3745-65373 GCA_902168405.1 Peromyscus aztecus
TGTGTGTGTGTGTGTGTGTGTGTGTGTGTGTGTGTGTGTGTGTGTGTTTAGACAGGATTTCACTAAGATACTCATGCTGGCCTTAAGTTCACTATGTAGCCCAGCAATCCTTGAACTTGTGATTTTTCTATGTCAGCCTACACATGCACGTGCACACACACACACACACACACACACACATACACATGCACACACACATATGCACAGAGAGACATACTTCATGTATATATACAGGTATATGAGAGAAAGAAGACAAAAGTGTGTATATGTGCATATATCCAGTGTTTTTTCCTTCAATAGGAAAGAAATATAGGTACTGTTTCAGAACTAACTTTTGAGTTTTTTTTTTTAAACACATTTTCATTATCCATTCACCGATTGATTAACATCTAGGCTAGTTCCATTTCTTTCTATTGTCAAAGAAGTATCAACAAACATGGATGTGGAAGTATCTCTGTAGAGTGGAAAGGGGGAAAAGGAAATGAAGAAGGTGGATGGAAATCAAAATGGAATATGCTTGCAAACCCCGTATGAAAACAATATTCTGGAGTTAATTTTAAGAATTAAAAAATGAAAAACCCACAAAGGAGAATCACTTCATAATTGCCTAGCTTCTAAGGAAAGAAAAACACTAACACCTATCCAATTTTATCTCTTCAAATACTACATACTTTCTTGAATTGTGACTTAGTCACTTTTTTCACAGTAACTGAAATGTGAAACAAAATTGAGGAGTGGCTCCAGACTGGAAAGACCCATGCTTCCTGCATCTCCAGTAGCGTAAGTATTGGAGTTTGTGAAACATGCTTACTTCTGTTTGAAATTGAATGAGTTTCCATTTTCATTCATAATACAAGGGTACACCTGTGTTCAAATTCTTTGGGTAGCAAAAAGAAATCTCATATGACCTAAGGTCAACCTAACTTCACAGCTTTATCTCTCTATGGACAAAAATTTGTAGCTACTGTAAACTGTTGCTGACCCTGGAGTTATCTAAAGTAAATTTATAGAAAAGGTACAGAATTAATGAGAATTAAAATACTCTCTTAAAATAGAAAATTGGAAACTTTAAACTCAAGTAATTTCCTTGATGATATTTACTTAATTACAATTTTATAGTACCTGTTGAAGAAGTGATGAGCCATCTATCTTTAGAACAATTAATTTAGGCGATTTGCATGTGTAATGGGTAACTAAGGAAAAGAAAACCTGCAAACTGATAATTATGCCTGTGTTATTTTCTCTGATGTGGAACGGGAAAGTAACTTGATCATATAATGACTTGTATACAGGAGAAGCATCAGGTGGGAACTTCTGCAATGAGTTTAGTGGCATTCTGGTAAGCTGGCCCCACACAGTCTGCTTTGCAGTGTTTACAAGCTTTTGTATGACAGATACTCATACAGACTGATTTAACAACCGGCCCTCCTCTAAAAACATCTTGGAAATTGGTAATCAGAGCTTTTTAGCACAGTAAATACATGATTATATGACTTGCTTTTTCCTGATGATGATCAATGAAGTAGATTAATGACACTAATGGCTCCAGTTCTTCCTACCTCATATGTACATATCCTATGCCACGCTGCCTTGTAATGTCTTCCCACTGATGTCCTGGGTCCATCCAAGAACCTTGCTTTGCCCAATGAGATGGTAGTATTCATGCTACAAATGGGCGATTGAAACAACTCATATTTCACTCTTTCTCTTGAAAGACGATGGTACACTGAAGGGTAAACTGAGGAAACTGGGGGGAAATCTTTCAATACCCTGGCTTACATGTCAGCATAAAAGGCTGCTTGGGTGATAATGAAAAAAAATCTTAAAGCAACTTAGGAAAAAGTTAGGTTCAATTAATAAAAAAAGGCAGACAAAACCAATGCCAAAAGGCTGACATGGAGCCACGACAAAGATGAAAGAAGAGTTGAAATTAAGTATAGTTAATCGTGAACATATGTATTCTGTATGGGACTCAGCATTCCTTCACAGACCAAGAGGGTTTGGGAGCGGGTCATCTCCAACACAGGTCTGCAATCAAATTATCACACCTTAGGGAAGATGTATATTACATATGACTTGTGTTCCTTGACCTTATCTCCTGCAGCCACCTCAACATCAGTGATCTTAGAGGAGCACGCCAGCTAGCTCAAGGTTGACTTTTGACAACCCAAATCTCAAGTTTTCAGGAATTTTGCAAGCTGGTTGCCAAACACAACCATTACTAAAAATTACATAGCACATAACTAAATGATAGGTACATTAAGATTATACTTACACTGCGTCATCTTCCAAGTGATTATTGTCTATGTTCTTGAGGTGATGTGCATCTATTTTATCTGTACCGAGAAGGTTCTGTATAATAGAAAGCAGCTACCCATCTCTTCCAAGCTCTGTACATTGATGTTTGGTTGGCAGCTTAAAATAGCCATGGTGGAAAATTGGCTGGCTGATGCTATAAATCAGAGATTCCCCTGTCCTGGGGCCATTTGTTAGGCCCTTACTACCACAGCACTGAAAAGCTGACAGACCTTAGCTTTTACCTACCGCAAATCCTGGGCCCTAGCACTGTGCTATTTATAGGACAGCAGAAATGCATTTAAAACATGACTTCCCAATAATTGGTGTTATTGGAAAGCCACATCGCTCTCTGAGGTGGTTTAAGAGTCTCAGACAGATGATGAAATAGACCATTTTATTTAGGTCAGATCCAGAGGAATACTGTTTCCCTTAGCTTAGACAAATTAATCACTGGACTTCTATGTTTGACTTCCTTAGACTTTCACCATTCCTGCTCTTAGAAATTTCAGTTTTTACTAGCTCTTCTCTAAAGTCATTTTTGGGGGGCTGAGGAGGTGGCTTGGTTAATAAAATGCTCACTGCGATAGTGTGCGGACCCGAATTTGGATCCCGCGTACCTACAAAAAAAGCTGGACATAGCCAAATGTATACCAGGAAGTGGTGCTGGTGAAGGGCTGGCTGAGACTAGAGGATTGCTGGCGTTTGAGCCTAGCCCCCCAACCCCCGCCAAAAAAAAAAAACCAGCAGGTTCCAGATTCAGTGAGAGACCATGTATCAAGGGAATAACACGGATCATGGTATAACAGGACACCCAGTGCTCTCTGTCCTCCGCCCGTTTGCATACAAGAGCAGTTACATATGTATGTGCATGGGCACACACATACACACTCGCACACAAATAAAAAAAAAGAATATCTGAAGTAGTTAATGTACTTAATATATTGAAGAATCTCAAACATTGGGGCAAGCATGTTCCAAAATACTATTCCTCAAATTCTAACTATGTACATATTGCATGAGCTATTTATTATAGTTGAAAACTAAACCAACATGATGTAACAGAAAAATTCATCTAACTGTGCTACATACAGATGAATTGTTCAGTGACCTACTTGGCTCAGTAGGAAAGATAGCTAATGATGTCCTAGGAGAGCAGGTACCCATTGACCATATGTAGACAAAGTCTTAGGATGTCCTTCTTAGGATAAAAAGCCATTGGGGCACATTTGATTTATTAAAAAGTGTGGTAATAATTCCTTTAAATGTGAATAAAGAATTGTGAATACTTACTTAATAGTTAGGATCCCAGTGGAGATGGCCCTAATTTTTAAACATTTCCCAATTATTTAATGACTCAGAAGTAATTATGGGTGAGATTGCTTTGATGTGAGCTTTGAAATAAGAAAAACCATGTAAAGCAAAGACAAATTTGGTGGCTTTTTACAATATCTAGCCAAAATATCAGTGCACTATTTACTTTTGTTCTAGGCTGTTAAGAAACTCATTGGCTACTACTTTGATCTGTTTATATTCCTTTTTTCTTTAGAGATTATAATTTGTGTGCACTGGATGTATGTAGTTTTCTAGCTGATGTGTTCTACAGCCAAAATTATGACTGCTCATTGAATTCTGTTACTTGTGAATCTTACAGGTTGTTACGCCAATTACATTACTGCTACCTATCAAAATTTAGATATGAAAATACTAAGTTTAGCATTACTGGTTTATGATGACAATACAAGACTCTGTGTGTGTGTGTGTGTCTGTGTGTGTGTATACGTGTGTGTGGTGTCTACGTAAATGCACATGTGTGAAAGTGCACATGCATGTGTGTGTGTATATACATGTGTGTTGTGTCTACATAAATGCACATGTGTGAAAGTGCACATGCTTGTGTGTGTGTGTATATTCATGTGTGTGGTGTCTACATAAATGCACATGTGTGAAAGTGTGTGTGTGAAAGTGTGTGTGTGTGTGTGTGTGTGTGTGTGTGTGTGTAGGGCAAAAACTGACAGGATATCTTTCTCACTTGCTTCTCTATCTCATTTTTGAGACAAAGTCTCTTTGCTGAACCTGGGCTTTGCTTCTTCGTCTAGACTGGCTGGCCAGAAAGACCCTGAGATCTATCTGTCTTCAACTTCTAGTTCTGGGGTTACACTGTACCTAGCTTTTATGTGGATGGTGGGAATTCAAACCCAGGTCCTCATGCTTAACACAGCAGACTATTTGCCCTCTGAGCCATTTCTATAGCCCAGTGTTAAGAGTTTTTCATTGTGACACAAACTCAACTTTTGTGCTGAAGTACAAAATCACCTTAGATAATGAAAACCACAGACAAGAAAAAGCCTCATTTCCCCAAGACTTCGAGTAAATGGCTTTATGCACCAACAGATAGAAGAGACTCTGATCATATAAGAGTCTCTTATACATATGTATATATATGTACATTTATATGTACATATATATGTATACACATATACACACACACATATTTGTACATATGACTTGTGCTTACATGTTTCTTTCCTCTCTTGAGAAAACACACTGACCATCCAGTAGTGCTCCTCCCCTGGGACATAAAACCTAAATAATCATCTTCTCGAGTTACAAATGGCTTCAGATTGCTTATTTATTAATGCTTCCAAGAGCCCACCTCCAGGGTTGATAGAAATAAACAGAAAGTTAAGATACAAAGAATTGGGCCGGGTGGTGGTGGCCACATGCCTTTAATCCCAGCACTCAGGAGGCAGAGCCGGGTGGATCTCTGTGAATTCGAAGCCAGGCTGGTCTACAGAGCGAGATCCAGGACAGGCACCAAAACTACACAGAGAAACCCTATCTTGGAAACACCAATGAATGAATGAATGAATGAATGAATACATACATACATACATACATACATACATACATACATACATACATAAAAGATACAAAGAATTTAGTTGACCAGTTCTGAGTTGCTGGATGGAACAGAAAAGGAGCTGTGATGATCCTTTCCTCAGTCTAATAGACACTACAGGAGCTTGTGAATGAAATGAGAATTGTTTACCTTCCCTGGAAGTGTGGACCATTTTCACCTTATGTGTTAATTAACTTATTTAATGGTTTGTTTCGCCACCTTCTCTTTCTTATTTGGAAATCCTCACACTTAAGTTTTTCTATGTAAGCTTTTATTGTTGCCCAGAACTTGATGTTTGGACACTTCATAGTAATTCTTTTTTTTATTATTTGATGATATTTTCTGTACAATAATATTTGGACATAAATTATAGCACACTGTCTTTTCAATCTGTCCTCAGTAAGGTTGTCTGTACGTTCTGATCTCCAATAAACTGTGAGATGTGCTACTGTTACTGATTTCTTGTTTAATTCCATTGTGGCCAGAAAATAGACTTTATATGACTTTGGTGACTATACCATGCGCACTTGAAAATAATGTACATTTTGTAGCTGGGGGTATGGTTTACTCACCTATATCCTTATTGATTTTGCCTAGGGTATCTTCATCAAGTCCTCAGCTTCCCTCTGGTATTTCTTATTGTTTCTGAGGAGCTGTCATTTAAATCTTGGTTTTCTGTTTCTAGGCCCAGTTGCCCTGACTACCACAAATGTTTTCTGCATTCCTCCTTTCTGAAATAATGCTCTACCCCCTCACACATGTACTTACAATTGCTGAGATTCCCCTGTACTTTGACCACCAATTTTTTCATGTGAGAAACCATGAATTTTCTCTTCAAGTTTTAGTCATTCCATAAAGCTTTTGTCCTTATGTCTCTGGATGGTTCCCCTATCTTGGTGTATTTCCTTCATTCTCCTGGTGGGCAGAAGGAACAAAGGCAATTTGGAGAATGACTAAAGCATCCTAGTTTGCCCGAGAATTGCTCATTTTTAACCCCGAGAGTCTTAAATTCCAATAGCTGAAGAAAAAAAGTGGAGGAGGTGGGCGGGGTTTTCAGCTTCTACCCTTGGCTTGTTCTTCATGTTTGATTTATGATCTACAGTATTCTAAAATGAAAATCAACCTATTCATCTTTCTGCAGAGATGGAGTCTGACCAAACTGTAGTCACGGTTCATCGTCAGCATTTAGGATTATTAGGTATGACTAGACATCTTAGGTTTTGACATCAATGGTCTCATTCATTATCTCCAGAGGATGCTATTCCAGAATTCATTGAAGTGCTTAATTAAACACTGCCATCACTCTTACAAAACTTTCCAAGTATAGGCTCAATATTTATATTATAAAACAAAATATACAAATGAAGGTCAAAATCTGAATGTATATTTATTTAATATATTAAAGTGCAATGTAAATGGTACAATTGTACAAAAAGTCAGTGTTCTGATAGTTACAGTAAACAGAATGGTAATTTAAAACAGTGAATCACTGAAAGTAGTACACATCTGTATTTAAATCATTAGAATAGGATTTAGATGTTTATGCTGTTGAGATTTAACATATGTCTCTTATGGACAGATTGTTTTTTGTTATCAAAGGAATTGTGGACACACAACAAATCATCAGCATTAGTTATGGATTCAAAAATATTGAACTTTCTGTTTAGCCTGCTCAATAAGTTTATCTTTCAAGTTGTAGAGTAGTATTTCATAGTCACAGGAGCAGTACAAAGCCCTGTCCAAGGGAAACAGGACTGTATAATGATCCAGTGAATAATTATGTAAGATCTGTCTTATGTCATCTGATATTACATAGGAACAATTAAGGATGTATAGCATGTGCATAGTGTTGTAAAAACACAAAACAAGCAAAACAGTCATTTGAATTTTCTTTTTTCTCAACTCACTTTTATTATCATCATTTCCATGAGCCTACGATCACAAGAGTGAATATTAATAGAGTAACCTGTACCTTTTCATCAAAACACTTTCATACATTTTCTCTTATGCCTAAGAATTTAACACTAATGGTTCTCAGCTTTGTTTCTGTAATGAAAAAACATGTAGTTTTTTTTTTTCTACAAATGAAACCAAGTAATTCATTTCATACAAGGGATCCTTTGGGTCAAAAAATGAGGTCGAATTCTAGCACTATTCTCTGACCCTGGGATCCTAAAGAAGCTACTTCTCTGACTTCAGCTGTCAAATTAATATAAACAGAGCAGGAATTTGTCTTCCCTGAAAGGTTTGGAAATAAAGGCAATTAAGAAGTTCAGTATGTAGGTATACTGAACAGAATGTGACTGTTCTCAATACATTTCACAAATGATTAATGAGAAAGTATGTCAGTTTACAATGTTATGGACTCTTTGCAAACCCTAGCTCAGGTTGTGGTCATCCCTTATCCTTATCCCTTCTCATCACTGTAATGAATCCTTGAGATAGTAAACTTATACAGAGAAGACTATAGAGAAAACTAGGTTTATTCTGGTTCAGGATTATGGAGATTTCAGGCCATTACCAATTTTCCTCCTTTTAGGCAATTGAGAATGGCCACAACCCTGAACCAGAGTTAACCTTTTCTTCTATAAGTTGGCTATCTCAGATATTTATGTTAGTGATGGGTTTTGTTCTGGCATGTGAAACTGCTTTTCTTCATCAGAACTTCTATTATGTCTGCCATCATTAGAGCCCTTGTTGATAACTGCTAATGCCAGCAAGACTGGTTGTTCCATTGACTTAAATGAAGTGAAAAATTACTCTTGAATCAACCATATGATCCCATAATTGGCTGTGTAAAGTAACCATTTCCCATGTATGAGGACCAGTAAGTCACGCAGAGCAGATAAAATATCTCATACTCTACTTCCTTGTTCATTTTTACCTCTTGATATATCTTCAAGCCAAAGTATATTTGGGAGGTGAACTCAAAGAAAATATTATCATTTGTTTCACAGTACATGGAAGCAGTAGACATCAGAAAGAGTAAGATGCATTAATAGAAAATCTTTATTTCATATTTCCCTTGTAAGGGGGGATCCTGCGGGAATTCTGCCTTATATCACCCCGAAGTTCAACATGATTATGTGACAAGTATTCAATAGATGATTATGAATGGAAATGGTTGTTTGAGAAATAGCTTCTTGTTTTCCATTGAAAATGGTCTCCACATGTGAATAGGGCACACTGTCAGATCGGGAGTGTAGAGCAATACTAGATGTGGTGTGAGAAAGGTAGCTCTGGGTCTCTGCCACTTCCGCTGGTATAACTTGAAGTTAATCACTCTGACCTCTCTTCAGTTTTCTATTTGAGTATGGGCACTGAAATTATTTTTAGAAGGTATGATAAGAAAAAAAATGCTTTAAGATGAAATCTAAAACCTACTCAAAGGTAAAATGGTCAAATTAGAATAAAAAACAGTGTTTAAAGTCTTATCTAAGATTAACAAGTCTGCATTTTTGACACAGAAGTTTAATCACCTAACATTTATGGACTCTTAACATCCAAAGACACCTTAGAGGTCAGAGTTCACATCAGCATACTCATTTTGCAGTCAAGGAATCTGATGGCCAATGAGAGCAAGTCAACTGTCTAAATATATGAGCTGTGTATGTGTTTGTGCTATAGTGGCTTTCCAAATAAAAAATTTGTACTAAAGTATTGTATTTTGGTTAGTAGTTCTTGTCAACAAATTCTGCATAAGAAACATGGAGACATGAGAGGGTAAAATATTCTACATTAAATCATTCCACACATTCAAACAGAAACAAGGAAACACACATACAAGCATATTCTCATATTTCTTCCTAATATAATTTAAAATTCCTCTAGACCAGTGGTTCTCAACCCTAATGCTGAGACCCTTTAATACTGTTCCTCAGGTTGTGGTGACCTCCCCAACCATAAAATTATTTTCTTTTTTGGTTTTTTTTTTTTTTTTGAGACAAGATTTCTCTGTGTAGCTTTGGATCCTGTCCTGGAACTTGGTCTGTAGACCGGGCTGGCCTCGAACCTCACAGAGATCCTCTTGCCTCTGCCTCCCAAGTGCTGGAATTAAAGGCGTGCACTACCACTGCCTAGCTATAAAACTATTTTCATTGCTATTTTGTAACTGTAATTTAGCTACTGTTATGAATCATAACGTAAATATCTGATATGCAGCACATCTGAACGGGGAAACCTGTGAAAGGGCCACTTGACCTCCCCCTAAAGGGGTCACCCCCCACAGATTGAGAAACCATGCTCTAAAGCATCATTCAGGAAGTCATCAGTATATTATAATTTAGAAGTGAGTCCAAAAAAAGCTACCATGTCTCCCAACCTCTCCTGGACAGTTTCAGTCACCCTGCCTCCCCATCACCTCTGCAGCCACTTGCTTGCCAGCCCCTTCCACCCACAACATCTCTCCCTTTTGTGTGCAATGTCATGGTTTCCCGGGTTACTCTACTCATTGTGACAGCCTTGAGGGTGTGCCCAAGGCTCTCACAGCTCTACGTGCTGCTGCAGTTGACTCTGAGTCTACAAGATGTGGACCCAGGCATTAACGTTTTAGTCCCAGGTTTTATATTGTTTTCTACTGATGTTTTGCATCACCACCAGACTGTGACAGAGATAATCCTATTGGGAAAGCCCCCACTCTATGGTATTTCTTATGGAAGTCTGAATGGATTAGCACGAGTAGTTCTAGGCATTGGAGTATTCTGATTATTTCATGTCTCAATATAAGAAGCTGCAGTGTGTGGTCACATGGAGTATGAATAGCTTCTTTCTCTCTGTTTTCTTCTTTTCTTTCTATTAAAATGTGGCTGTCTCATCCCCGTTCCCGTGCCCTCCACTTGGCACAGTTGGTGCTCTTAACTTGTTGAGAAACACAGATGCTATTTCCTGGTATTCAGAGGTAGCTGAATTTCTATGGTCTTTCTATTTTTCCCCTCTTCTCCTCTGCTAAATCAATGGTTCATGGTTGCCTTTCTGTTGTTTTGCTCAGGTTTATTTCCTTGCCTTGCACTTTTAGTTCATTAGGCAAACACAGAGCAGATGATAAATAGCCACTGGGAAAATAACATGTTAGAAAAAAGTGCAACAATGTGTTCACAGAAATGGATGTCATGGAGCCATTGTGTTTAGAGGAGAACAATTTAAGGATCCTTTGTGCTCTGGAGAAAGCATCTGTTGCAGGGGAGAGCCATGGGAAAGCACCATTTCCACCTGATTTAGAGGCGTTAACAGAGAGGAGAGAAAAATGAGTCAATGTACACTTGGCCAGAGTCCTATAGTCTTCTTACACAATCCTGTAACGACCCATGTGCACTTCTCAGATGGCACTGGGCACACTGAAATTTTCCCTTTGCTGGGGCATCCTCTTTGAAGCAAGGGACTTCTTTGTTCACCCATCATGTGGTCATAAACTTTCAATGCACACTTGCTGTAACAAATTACATAAAAATGTTTAGCAAGTCTACTTTTAATCAATACCTTTTATCAATATAGCCAATATTTTCCTTAAACATTTGAAAAAACAGTATTTTTACCCTCCCCCTGCTTACACGCAAAGATATTCCACTTAATAATACTCATTATATACGTTCCTTTCAGTTAAACTGGGTGTGCATGGGTAAGATGCTTGGAGGAAGTGAGACACTTGAAACAAGGCTGCTAAGAACAGGAATGACTGGTTGCTGGATTGATTTCATTGATGGAAAGATTAAAGATACATCTTTTCACTTCAGGAAACCCAAGTGCTAAGTCAAGAGTGTAAAAGGCTAAAGCATGTGCAAACAGGTGTTTACCTTGCTTGGTGAGTGAGTCAAGGCTTGGTAAAGGGGATAGAGTTAGATGGACGACAACTTGTGATCATGGATGAAGGCCGGGTAGCAGGGACCCAGGAGAATCTTCCCAAGTAGGATGGGTTGGGCACTTAGCATTCTGGAATCATACTTAATTACTTAGTTGTTTTTTTCAAGATCTATTTTAGTACCTCTGTCCATGATTCTTTCTAAAAATAATCTTCTATTTTTAAATAATTTTAGATTTATAGCAGTGATAGCAATCCAATACAAAATTTCCTGTACTTCCTTCCCTAAACAGTTCCCAACGACATCTTGTACAGCTATGGTGGATGTGTGAAAATAGAAATTCATGCTGATCCATTATTATTCACTGAGCCATAGAATTATTTCAAACTTCTCCAGTTTTTTTTTCCCACTAAAATGGTTTCTGCTCCAAAATCTAGTCTAGTAATGTGTAGGTCTTTAAATTTCATTTTCGATCTAGACCTAATAATAGTGCTGTGCAGAGTTCTTACTGCAAATCAGAGTGTGTCCAGCTGCTTCCTAATTTGACCTGTCTCTACTCCAGGGTCATTATCACCATGCATGGAGCCATTTAAATGTTTAAGGTGTAAGACTCCGGTTTGCAGGCTTGTCTCTGACCCCTTCTCTCTGAGCTCTGTTTCTTCTTGGTTCTGTCTTCTGTGCCATGCTATCTGGAGACACCTTGCCTCTGACCAAATGAACAATTTCTGTAAACAAGATCCATTGAAATGTGCAGATTTTCCTCACACAATCCAGGTCCTTAGAGAAAACATAAGCAGAGGTTGTCAAGTCAGCCTGATAACCCTGTTAATGCTGTGTGTAATTTGTACTGGAACATAAACAGGGTGGAAATGTTAATAATATATCAGTGTTTGTGGTTAAAAAGAAAATTCCCTTTTCTTCCAATGCTTACCTCCTGAGGTCATCACAATCCACTGACCAAAGTATTGTTCTGGAAAATAATGTTTTGAAGCTGATTCATCTGTTAAATTCTGTTTCAGTCTTCTTATTAGAAATATTGGAATCCACAAATAAGGGCTAAAATGCATAGAATATTCCACAGAGGTTAGTTTCCACAACTCTTTACCTAGTACTTTAAGATATAAGGAATAACATGATTTTAAAAGCTGAAAAACTTTATCTCTAGGGCTAGAAATATGAGAAGTCTATATCATCAAACCCATTTAACATGAAGATTTTAGTGGGAAAATATCTAGAGCATTAAAATAAAGCCTCAAATGCCTCATATTAAAAAAGTCCACATAATAGTTTAGGAACTCAAGGCTCACTGGGATCTGGTTTTGTACAAATTGTTTTGTTTCTACCTCTCGGTTCCTTTTTTGATCAAACCTTCTTTTCCTCCGTTCACTCTCAGCATCCTTTTCAGCATCCTTTTCAGCATCCTTCTCCTGCCTTTGCCTCTGCTTCTCATGTCATTCTTTCACCCATCATTCTGAACCCCATGACTTTTCCCAAGGAAACTGCTTGCTAGGCATTTTCCTGCTGCCCCATCCATTCTGCTTGCTTGAAGGAAGTGCTCTGGCTAGCAGGGGGTGTAACCATAGGGACCACCAATGCCACCTGCATACCAAAAACCACGAGTCTGGAAAACACATTAGCCTGATCCTTTTGCAGCTCTTCTTAAAAGAAAGCAGTCTGGGTCCCCGGATGGAGTTAGCAATTGATAGCATGGAGCTTAATTGGAACATAAAGAAAACACTCTGC
Source organism: Peromyscus aztecus (assembly GCA_902168405.1). Taxonomy (NCBI): domain Eukaryota; kingdom Metazoa; phylum Chordata; class Mammalia; order Rodentia; family Cricetidae; genus Peromyscus; species Peromyscus aztecus. The sequence continues at coordinate 16,481 of CABHPQ010000382.1, forward strand.
CTTTTCATTTGTGAAGGCACACTATACAGTCACTGAAAGGAGAAGGGCGGAGGCTTGGGGGGATAAGAAAGAAAATTGTTCCGCACCCATTCCTCTTCAGGCAAAATGTTCCCATGCTGGTTACCGTAGAGTGGGACAGTTTTATCATGTTAAAACTCTGCCATAAATTCTTCAGTGATTGTAAGATAAAGTCAGAACTTCTTAGTGTGCCTTCCAAGATTCCTAGTGACTGCACTGCCTACCCTCTTGAATCCTAATTCTCCCATTTACCTTTTACCCTGCTATGGTGAGTGTCTTCTGGTCTTCTGGACATTGTTGAGCCTTAGATGTGCTATTTCCTCTCATTGATAGAGGATTTTTTTTTGGGCGGGGCGAGTTCCAATTTTGCCTTTTTAAAAAAAGTAATTCATTCTTTCTATCTTAACAGGCATACACTTCCTCATGTACTAGCATTTGAGGTTCAGGGTCTGAAGCCATTTTAAGTACTGTTGATTCTCATTTGTAGGTTATGATTCAGAATATTCAGACTAGAGATCTGGAAGAGTTATTAGACTTACAGAAGAAGAAAGGGATGATCACTGCAGAGGGGGAACAGCCACCTGCTGTCTGAACAAAGTGAAAAAGTGAGGGGTTTACATTACAGATTTCCATGGAAGGAAATTCCCCGAGCTGCCAAGTAAGTGATGGTTTAAGCAAGGGCGTTAATCCAAGTTCAGCTCTGATCCACAGGCCTCAAATTCCACCTTAAAACAGCTGTGTAGTTCAGTGACAGGAAACAAAGTTTTGGAGGTGTGCAAACTATTGCTATGATGTACTCTGAAGTTCACATTAGGATTCTAAACAAATGTAAAAAAATTAATTAAAAAAAGAGGCTGGCAGAGTGGCCCATTAGATAAAAGCTTGTGTGGTCAAACTTGACGACTTGAGTTCAGTGCCAGAGAACACATGGTGTATCAGTGCAGAGGTGGTTGGAGTAAGCTGAGAAGGGATGCAGTAACAGGAGGAAACCGTGGAAAATTACTACATTCAGGTGGGAAAAGTAACTCAAACAAACTTAGATGGGCTTTTCAGAGTTTGGCCAAAAGTGCTTCCCAACTTTGAAGCAGAGAAACTTATTCTCAAGCCGATGCATGAAGAAAAAGGTTTGGGGAAAATTGGAGGTTTGATAAGTCATAAGGACCAGAAACAGAGCATGGGACTTGTGAGTCCTTCTGAAACAAAGGGGTGGGAGAAGCCCACAGCTCCAAACAGCTGAGGGAACTGGAGAAGGAAGCAGAGACTCATGGATTCGCTGGAAGAACAACTTGTTGGGGGTATTTGCATTTGGCAGGGTGATAATTCTGTGGGCATAATTACACCTCACATTGCTGGCACTTATACAAACCACCGAAGTGTCTGTCTCAATTTTATGGAAACCTATTGTGAGACTGATGCCCCATAATTCACCTTTCCTCCACTTATCTGCTTGTAACACATTGTTTCCTGTAGAGAAGGGACCATTGAATTTTCAAATAGCACAGAAAAATTACACTTTCAACTGAAAAGACACTTTTTTAACCAACTGTCAAAAATCCATTATTGGGAAATCAATTCTACACCTGATTTCTTACAACAGATTAGAGGATTCAGCAAATAGCTTTGTGTAGGGGGTGTGCATGTGGAAAGTGTTTTCTTATTTTTGGACTGGGCCTTCTTCCAGGATCCTTACTGTGTCTCCTTTTGTCTTCCCCCTACACATGCCACATCTAGCCTCGACGTACTCTTCCCACATCACTACATTTGTCTCTTCCCAGAAAAAAATCGTTCTTATCTCTTTACCATAAAACATGACACTTTGGCTATCCAATACCAAGTGGTCAGCACTGAAGTCATGTACATATGCACAACACTAAGTGTAACCAGAAGGCTGATTTATGTATTTATGTGAGATAGATAAGTGTGTGTGTGTGTGTGTGTGTGTGTGTGTGTGTTTAAAACAATGATAATCGAAGAAAAGAGGCCTTGCGTTGGAGAGGGAGTGAAGCGGGGACATGGGAGGAGTACGAAGGAGAGGACGCTGGAAGGGTTGGAGGGAGGAAAATGAAGGGGGGCAATGATGTCATTTTATTTTCTTTAAAACTAAAGAAGCACCATTGTCCTAAATTTCAAAAAGAGGTTTGTGTTTTCTAAATGATTAGTTGTGTTTGGCATCCTTTTGCATGTTTATGTGCTGTTCATACTACTATAAACCAAACACAGAATGAGTAATTTAAAAAATAGCACTTCACCCACGAAGAAGCAATATCAAGTTTTTACAGTGTGGAAGCCCTGGGGCTTTCACACATTACTTGTTGAGATGCTTAATGTCATGTCCAGGCAAGAAAGCGTTTGACAGTTTCTTAGGAAAGTGTACCTGTGTAGAGCACATAACTCAACAATACTTCCTAGGTATTTTTCCTTTGAGACAAGGAAAACCTTATTTATATTTAAAAGCTGTGTGAAATATTTAAGAAGCATATTAATAATTGCCTCAAACTGAAGACAACTCAAATTTTCTTTAATAGGTAAATGGTTAAGCAAACAATCATGAACTCAAATGATAGAACATTACTCAGTAGTAAATAGGAATAGACTCTTGATACATGAAAAAAACACAGAGGAATTCCCAACAAATTTTGGTAAGTGAAATAAGCCGGTATAAAAATGTTACCACAGCATCATAATTTACATGACAGTTTTTTAAAAGAAAGAACTGTACTCACAAAAATCAAGTCAGTGGTTTTGGGAATGAATAGATGGAGGTCACAGACACGGCAAGAATATGATTACAGCAGCATAAAGGAATCACCTGATTTACTCATCACCTATAAAGCAAAGATAGTACAAGAATACATACTGTGAATTCTGTGTGCACACTGACGTATTGTATGTAGAAAGCAGCCGGAAGACAGCCTCATACATGACAAATGTTTGCCACATAGATTTTTATTTTCATCATTGGTCAGTCATTTTAGGTAATGGAAAGGGTTTCTAAGAAATGGATTGAGCTGGGTAAAAAATAGAATGAAGCTTGGACCTGGTCAAGGGATTATTTGAGGTTTAAAATTTCATTTCACCTGAAAGACCTGCTGCAGCTCACTCAGTTCTCACCTTTAGTGTTGCTGCTCAAATGGACTGCCCTAGACTTACCTTTAACATCCTTTCTTTCCCATCCACTTGCTTTTGAGTTTCCTTTATCTCAAACTTTTCCAGAGAGCAGTCTGTTGAGCCTTGCGCACACTCTCGGCGGTGGTCCCTCCCCTGGAGGAATTGGTTTTTCAGTGTATTCCATAAGTACTGACAGGCCATAGACCACGGAGGCAACTGTAGGTGCCAAGAACTAGAAAAGGAACTTCTCACATGCTGGAAACCTGCGATGATTCTGAAATATGTGTCATCCTCTCTGGTCCTGCGACAAGCAAAAATCAGAAAGTAGCCAAAGAAAGTCACTGTACTCCACTGGGTGGCTTTATCAGTGGGAACTGGTTTTTTGACTCAGTTAAAAGTATCATTCTTGTGAATGATGATAGTAATGGCACTAGTAATCCTAACAAGTAAACTGCGCCACTCTCAGGAAGACAAGCTCATGTTCCCTCTCATCTGGAGATCCTGGATTGTATGTGGGTCATCTGGGTGCATAGGGCATGGAATGAAGGAGATGTTTAGGGAAAAGGGGACTCATGGGATGGCACTCAAAAGGGAAGGTGAGGCTCACTGTGTACTGTGGACTTACATGAAAAACAATTCAAAGGAAAGAAAATATGTATTCCTTCTTTTGGTTAAAAAAAAAATCTCTTTTCATACTTAAACTCAGTCTGGCTACACGAACAGATTAAAAAACTCTTGCCTTCTTTTTCTGCCAGCTTTATTATCCCGTCTCACACAAATATATTTGTCCTAGGGTCTGTGGGAACATTCTGGAATGACCGTGCTCAGGGCTAGAGACCTGGTCCTCTTCCTAGTGCTGCAGCTGACTGGAAGCCTCAGTTCCCACATCTATAAAATTAAGAGAGTGGCTATGTTCCTTTTTAATAGCAAATAAGATTTTCTTCCTCCGTACTGGGGACAAACCCAGGCCTTGTGTGTGATAGACAAGTCCTGTACCACCAAGCAGTCTGCCTGGCTTTTCTCCAAAATTTACCTTTTTAAAAAAAGACAAGATCTTTGTAAATTTGCAGGGCACTTCTCAAAGTCACAGTCCTCTTGCCTCAGTCTCCTGAATGGCTGAGATTACAGGTATGTGCTACCATGCTCTGTTAGGATATTTTTTTTTGAAAATTTTTTCATACAATATATGTTGAATGAAAATTCTTCGAACCTCCACCTTAACCAACCTATCTTTAAGTTCTCTCTCCAGGAAAACACACACACACACACACACACACACACACACACACACACTTCACACAAGTGAAAATTAAACAATCACATAAGACAAAAAATGGCAAAACAAAACAAAAACTCCATGAAAATATCATTGAGTTTGTTCTGTGTTAGCCACCTCCCCCAGGTATGGGACCTGCCCTGGAGTGTGGTTGATATACCTGGTGATATCCCATTGGATAAACTGATTTTTTTCCTTTACAAGAGGGTATCAATTGCAAATAGCTTCTTGGTTAGAGGTGGGATCCCATGTCTACTTTCCCTTCTCAGTGTTAGGACCCTGTCTAGCTTGAACCTATGTAGGTCTTGCACATGTCGCTATAGTCTCTGTGAGTTCATATGTGTATCAGCCCTGTTGTGTTTGGAACAAAATGTTCCCTTGGAGTCATCCATCACCTCTGGCTCTTACAATCTTTCTGCCCTCTCTTCCACATAGATCCCTGAGCCTTGAGGGGAGGAGCTTGATGAAAACATCCCGTTCAGAACTGAGACCTGCTAGAATTTTATAGTTCTACTTTGAGTAATTATCATTGACTGCCTGGGGTCCTGATCTGAGATGGCTCAAATGAATTTTTTTGTGTTAAGAGAATGTATAGCAGGAAGTTTTCCTGTGTCCCGCCCGGCTCTGAGGTCCCACAACCGCTTATAAAGTAATCACTCAGAGGCTTATATTAATTACCAACTGTGTGGCCTGTGGCTCAGCCCTCTTGCTAGCTAGCTCTTACAACTTAACTGAACCCATAACTATTAATCTATGTATCACCACGTGGTCCGTGGTTTTACCTGCGTCCCATTACATGTTGCTCCTTGGATGGTGGATGACGTCTCCCCTTACTCTCCTTTCTCCTTCACTATCTCTCTTGGATTTTCCTGCCTGGCTCCATCATGCCCTGCCATAGGCCAATGCAGCTTTATTTATCAACCAAGCAGAGCAACACATATTCACAGCATACAGAAAGACATCCCACAGCAAAATTGTTTTCTGATAAATTACCCATAAGCACAAAATACAAGAACGAGGTGCCTCATGCCTGATTCTTGTCTCCGCTGGACTAGGTAGTCTCTAGGATCCTTCTTGTCTTAGCATCCCACCAGATATGATTGATTTTCTTCTTGCTGTAGATGTGACATATCTACCCTCAAAGTAGGTCAGCACCCACAGGGAAAAAACAAAAACAAACAAACAAACAAACAAACAAACAAACAAACAGATTGCTGTTTACACGTAGCAAATGACTATTTGAAGTGCCATAAGAAATTAAAGTATAAGTTCTTTGTAAAAAAGGAGAAAAATAAAAAAGCATTTCACAAATGGGAAGGGAAGATAATATAAAATGAAATCAAATTAAAAATTTAAGGTTTGATTTTAATGTAGCATTACATTCTAGCACTCTATTTAATCTTCTCATTTAATGTCCATAGGTCATGGCAAAAGGCAAAAGACCTGGTAACACTATGTGAAACCTGGGCATTTTCAAAATTCCTTCTGAAAACATCTGGTAGAATCCTGAGATTTGCTTAGGATTCTCTGATGAGAGAAATGCTTTTGCAGGCTCACTGAGTCAGACGTTAGCAGAGCAATCAAAATGATTGTTCTATTTAAAATTCACTGCAGAAGCGATCACTTGAATGAGCCACAAAAGACATGGCTCGTCTCACAGAAAGGCATTCAGAGTCTGGTTGTCATCCACAGTCCTCTCAGATGCAAGTTACTGGAAGCGTGGTAAACAGATCAGCACAGCCAAACTAGGGCAAGGGGAATGGTCACATGTTCTAAAACTAAACAGAGTTTCGGGGCTGGCATGGTACCTTTGCTTTCATATTTTACATTGAAAATATGTTAAATTAGTGATACTGTAAAGAAATTTATAAGGCATGCTTATAAATATTTCTTGAAGCTGTTTTTGAGCTTTTCTGCAAGATGGATTTAAAAACCTGACTATAATAACATTCTTCATTTGTATATTCAAGCATTCATTCATTCAAACTCTTCATTGGGGCTATTCCTGCCCTCCAAATGCTTTGTTCACCCTAGGGATTTCTGTTTTCCTACTCTCTTTTCTAAGTATAGCTAGATTACTCTTTAAAAATTTTGGAGACTTATATTTCCGACCAAGAGAAATTAACAGGAATTAAATTTATTCTCTTGCCGGAACAGCTAAACTATCCAAGTAAAGATACTGTTTCATATTAGATATGAAAACAATGAGCCCTGAGATATTAAACAAATAAGTGAGCCCTGTGGTTGCCTCAAGAGAGTTTCCAGGCCAGCCTGCAGCAAAGAGAAACCGTAAGGCAGAGCCCAGAAATCCTTGAGTTGTGGAGCTGGGCAGAGTACTAGAAAGGAGAGATTCAAAGAGTGACTTGGAGATCAGCAGGGGAGCCTTCTCATTGAGCAGAGTAGTGCTCAGGATATGTGTGGGCAGAAACTCTCAGGCTGGGAAGAAATGTTCAAAACCAGAAGCAGGAAGACTCAGATTCCACAAGTGGCTTAGTTTTCTGTCAGGAAAGAAAATTCCTCTGAAGCATTAAAGCACACAGAAGAGTCTTGCCTCAGTAGTGGAGAAAAGGCAGGCTTGGAGAAAAACACTGCTTGCCTAATAAGTCCTAAAAACAATAGTAAATAGGATAAAGCTGATTCCAAATCACTTAACTGTGTTCCAGAGCAAAGATCCAGAATAGCCAATAGCTAGTTAGTCTCTGCATAGAATAAAACCCAAACATCCATGCACAGCACCTGGGAAGACAAAATGCACCGTATCTGGGATCCAGTCTGAACCATTCATTATAGGATAATATTGAAGAGGAGAAATCCTACCAAGCCAGATTAAACCACACCTAAAAGATGTGCCAGAATGAACTGACAGGGCACGAGGAAATTACAATTCTATTGCCTATGCCCAAAGCTAGAAGAAATATTGAACATGTGAATGTGACTAGAGATGTAACAAACAAACAAACAAACAAAAAACACATTAGATACCAGATGCAAAAATTAGAAGAAAGATCAGAGAGATAAAACCTAGATATGAAAAGACACTAGTGGAATTAATGGCATAAGTGTTTCAGAAGGTCAGTGAACTTGGAGGCATAACAACAGGTATTTGACATGAGACCAAGGGTGAGAGACTAAAGCATAAGAAAGAACAGGCAACCAGTGCAGCAACTTGAAATAACCAAGTTTATGTCAGAGTTCACAAAGGAAAGTGGGAGACTGCAAAAAAGATAGTTGGGGAAATAATAGGCAAGGCTTTCTAATTCATGAAAACTTTAAATCATCAAGAAAGTCAGGGGCTGGAGAGATGGCTCAGAGGTTAAGAGCACTGCTTGTTCTTCCAAAGGTCCTGAGTTCAATTCCCAGCAACCACATGGTGGCTCACAACCATCTGTAATGAGAGCTGGTGCCCTCTTCTGGCTTGTAGGGATACGTGCAGACAGAACACTGTATACATAATAAATAAATAAATCTTTAAAAAAAAAAAAAAAAGAAAAAAAAGAAAGTCAAGGACCTGGGCTTGGACCACTTGCTCCCTCATGCCAGAAGTTCTGGGTTTTACTCCCAGCAATGAAAGGGAAAATGTTGATTTCTGTGAACTACACCTGTGTTCAGATGACTGTAACCCAGTGATATGGGCACCTGAGAAAGGAGGGTCATGATTGTAGGACTAATGTGGACTGCATTCATAACAAGACACTAGCTGGAAACTGCAAACAAACACCAGCGACAGAAACCCCTGAGTCCCTAAGAACAACAAATGGGAAGAATGCTGCACCATCACATTGCAGAAACATCAGTGATAATGAGAACAATTTTATAAGCAGAGAAAACATGCAATATGTGCAGAGGAACAGAGATAAAGACACTGTCAGATCTCTTGTCAAAAACAATGCCAGTGGAAAGAAAGCAAAGTCATCTTTTAAAGGACCGATTGAGAGCAAACCCCACCCATCTAGAATTCAGTACCCAGGGAAAACATCTTTCAACACAATGAAGCATGAAGCCTTTTTCTGACATTGAAAGGTGGTAAGAGTTTAATACAGGTCATCTTACACTGTAGTAGAAGCTGCAGAAGTCTTTCAGGCAAACAAAAATACCACCTGAAAATGTGCATATACGCAAAGGCAATAAAGTTCTGCTGTTAAATTCAAGTGACTTCAAAAGAAGTTTTACTCTATAAGCAAACACAATAATAGGATGCAGAGTTGTAAGATATGTAGAAGCAAACTGTGTGAGGTAAGTACAGAAACCACGAGAGGAGAAAAGGAAATCAAGGACTATGAGGTTTTTACACTACATGAGAAGTGGTAAAAATCACTTAAATTTAGTTTCTTCTGAGTTAAAGATGCACATTATAAACCCGAAGGAATTCACTAAAATGAGAAAAAAAGAGTTAATCCAAAAGAAGTCAGAAAAAGAGAAAAGGATGGCCAAAGAGGATACAGAGCAAGAGAAAACCAATGACATTATTTATTTAAAGTTTGCTATAATAATAATGATCACATGATGTGATTTAATTGGATGATCTAAAAAATCCAATTAAAGACAGGGGTATTATTTTGAATGAAAAGACACACATAAGAGACCTATTAAATTTAAAGGTACAAATAAATTAGAGAGTGAAATTATAGGTATCTGGATTATCTGTTACATTACACTAAGTAGATTTCAGAGCTAAGGCTCTTATTCAAAGACAAATAAGTTATAACAACAAAGAAAAAACTTATTGCTGGTATTTTCTAAAAGGAGCAGCCTATATAGAAAGCAATTTGGAAATTCTTTATATAGTTTCCATGTGATCAAGCTATCCCATTTCTGACATTTACTAATGAGAAATGCATTCCTATGTCCACAGAAAGGCTTACACACAAAGATTCATAAAAGGTGAATTTGAAACACCCTCAAACCAGAATCAACCCTTGTGTTCATGAATAAGTAAATAAACAGATTGTGTCAGGTCCATACAATAGAATACTAGTTAGAAATAAAACAAATAAACGATGCGTAGAATTCCATGAACGAGTCTGAAAATACTTGATCAGTTTAAATAAATGGAAAAAAAAGAGATGCATTCTTATAGTCCTATTTGCATAAAAGTCTAGGAAATGTAAATTAACACATAGTGACAAGAAGCAAATCAGTGGTTGCCTGGTAACCACTAACAAGAGGGGGAAGCGGGAGGAAGGAAGTGAGGACCAAGAAGCACAGTTTGACTTAGGGGAGTGCTGTGCAGGTTCATTATCTTAACTGTGAAACAGATTCGTGGTTATATAGAACATACACATGCACATCATATGTCAAGACATAAAATAATTTACTTCAAAGCATGAAGTGTATTGTACATCAATTAAAATTCAGTAGAACTGTCACTACATGGAATACAGTAGTGGGCAGGTAAGGCATTTCCTCTGGGTAATTAGGATGCAGATAAGTCAGTTTCTCCCCTCTGCTTTGCACCTGGAGTGTCAACCTTTCATTCTATCAGCAGAATAGCAAACTTGACAACTGCTTCAGACATAAATCAGATTCTAACTGAGGATCTCATAGGGTTTGTATTAACTGGCTCTATTAACTACTGTTGTGTTAGCTTTAAGTGTCTGCTTGTACTTTAAGTGCAATTTAAATCTTTATAAAATTCAGATTTACAGCCTCACTCAAATTTTCCTAAACCACACAACAACAACAACAACAAAATTTCAGTCTTTTTAACAGCATGTTTGCAGATGCTCAGAGTTTGTGAGAGCCTCAGACATCTCTGGCTTGCTGTTTTCTTTTATGGAGATGCAGGGGTGGTGGAGATGAGTGACCTGCTGGACGTGATGCAACTGTGGGACCTGAACTCATGTCTGATGATACCATCATTAAACAGTTAAGCATTTCAGAGTCTATGGGGCTTCAATGTGGAGACCAAATCAATCAGTATTTGTTAAGTTCAGACTGAATGGTGTATATTGATATCCTGACAAGGTACTCTATTTTACTATCCATTGATTTATGATCATAGAAATAAACACCCAGGTAGCATGTGATTACCTCCACCTTCCTGTATTAACAAGCTTGCTTTTGGAAGGGGGCTTAGTAGAAAGAATACAAATTGTCCCTGTCCCTCTTAGTTCTGTAATTTATGCCCTTCCAGTTAGGGCATGGCCCATTTATTTACATTGATTAAAAAAAAATGAGCCAGGTCAAACTCTGTTGTTCTTATCTGTTCTCCCTCTTTTCTTGATTTTGTAATTCACTGGATCTTTATCTGTTACTATTTATCTCTTTACTACATAAATAGCAACAGCTTTTCTAGGGTTTCTGGGAACGTTCATGTAGTCTTCTTAAAGAGATTTGAGGCATAAACGATGCAGAAAGGCTAAAGAGAGAGTGTGTGTAAAGTTGAAAGAGAAGGAGGAAGTACACATAGCACAGATCCATCAGAATGGATGGGGAAATCATTTGAGTAAACTAGTTAATAAAACCCCACATTAAATAAAGGAGTATGAGTTTAGTCACGATTGCACACACAGAGTAACAGAGTAGTGTTTCCCAACTCTTAACACTTCCAGCTCCACCATTCTTTCAATCCATGTCTGAAATTCAATTACCTGACATACTCTTTAAAAGCAGGGTGTCATTCTATAGCTCAGGTTAGCTTCAACTCAAGGAAATCCTCCTGCCCCAGCTTCCCAAGGGCTGAGATGATAGGTATGTGCCACCACACACAGTCCTTACATACTCTAATATAGGGTTTTCAGAAATTCTCATGCATCAGTAGTAGTACTGGAGGTCAAGGTCAGTCAAGTGAGACAGCACAGAATCTACAGAGTACCTCGAGCAGAGTCGGAGTTACGCTGTAGCTGTGGGTCTCCACTTCAGAGTAATGAGAACTACAGGTCTTGTTGGAACAGGGTGAAACCTGATGTTTCCATTTTCCTCAAGTTCTGTGGGTGATATTCCTGTCTGTGGATTTTTGTTGGTAAAACTTGGACAGAACAAATGCTGCTTTTGTTGCTAACAAAACCCCCCAAATCCCAGTTCTACTATTTATTAGCTGGGAGTCCTGTGTACAGCCAAATGGTCTCTCTCGATCTCCTACAGGGTTTAATATGAACTAATGAAATAACGTATCTAAAGTGCTAGGTACGGAGCAGATGCTGAAGTAACCGTTTGTTTTCCCAAACACACATTTCTTCTTACTCTGAGCCTGAACTGGAATGTGTCACTCCCTTAATCCCCAACCTGAATGTCAACAATTCCACATATTTAAGACTGTAAACAAGTATGTCACAGACTTCAACTCTGGGACCAGCTGCCACTCCCAGAGGCATTTTTGCCATCGGATGGCTGAAGCATGAGTGAGCACTGACGCACAGTTAGTCATGAGACAAGACTTGCAGATGGAGGGATTTGAAACCTAGAGTAAAGCTGTGGCTCAGAGCCCACTCCTACCATCAACCTCGTAAACTGTTTGCTAATGTAAGAAAAATCTCTTTAAAAATGAACGGAAGACACGGGCCATCTCTGTTTCTAGACACACACACACACACACACACACACACACACACACACACACACGTCTGAGTCCTTAGCTTCTGATTTCCATATTTACCCAAAGGACAGATCCAGACAAGTGCTCTGACTGTAGGATTTAAGCACTAGCTCCACACACACCCAGGCAACACAAAAGAACATCTTTTCACAGGAGCCACAAGCAGCAGTACTGGGGAGCAGCCCGGCAGCTCAGAGGCACACTCACAACTCAGCCCTAGGAGCCTTGTGAAAATCTCTTCTTATTCCTCAGTGCACAGTCAAAGCCAAAGAGGCTGTGAACACTCTCTGACTAGGACCCTTCTGGACAGAACTGAGTCCTAAGGTGGTTCCATACCACCAAGCCTCCTGATGCACTCTCCACCCACATCCTGGGAAAGGCATCACCACTACCACCCTGTAGTATGATACCACAGGACATGGGGGAAAGCACGCCAGGTGTTACCAGATGCTCAAAGAGCCAGAAGTATAATCTCGCGGTTTGAAATATTTAGTTATTTTCCATCAAAATCATACATGTCCAGAATTTTTAGAAGGCTGGAGCGCTAACTATCTTATATTAAGAGTGTGTGCACTCTTTCCCAGAGACAGGAGCCCTTTTTATCAAAGGCTCCCTCTTTCGGATATCTTCTCATCTGCCTCTTCCACTATTTCTATTACCATCCTTCTAAAGAACATTAGGCTTAATTTTACCTGTGTACATGTGAGTCACTAATGATACAAGTCACATATTATCATTTTATTTCCTTTTCTGAACGTGCTTTTTGTTGCTCCTTAATTAGCATATCTGTCTTGAAGAATGCACTTTGGTTATATACTACATTTACCCCTAAGCTTGGTATATTTCCTCTAAAGCCAACATTTCCATAGTCGCCTCCACACATTGCCTGTTCACATGACTTTGTACTTTGTTTTGTCCCTGGAGACTTTTTCCTAGGTACTTCTTGGACCTTCAACTTGAACTGGTTCAAGTTGAATATACACTAATTTGGATCTTGCCCAAGTCTTGTCTTACTCCATTTTTTGAGTGATGGCTAGCTCATTTTTGTTTTATTTTTTTAACCATTTTATTTTTATTCTTTTTTTTTTTTGAGACATGGTTTCACTGTGTGGTCTTAGTTCTCCTAGAACTCACTCTGTAGACCAGACTGGCCTTGAAATCAGAGAGATCCTCCTGCCTCTGCCTCCTGAGTGCTGGAGTTAAAGGTGTGTGCCACCACTGCCTGGTGGCTAGCTCATTTTTAATGGCAGGATAAGATTAATTACAAAGGGCTCTGGGTGGGGGGGGGAAATCAGTTATTCCCAATTACACCCCAAGTGGGAAATGCACAATTTTTACATTAATGGTGATGATAGTACCCGATCCATTCTCGCAAATGTATAAACAGCCTGATAAAGCAATCTAAAAATGTTGATGTACTCTCCAGATGAGAAACCAAGAGGCTGGGAGAAACTTAAAACTTTCCACTTCTCCCTTGAGCTCCATAGTTTCTCTGATAGCCAGTTGTCATCTGATTTTGGAAATTTACTATAATTGAATACTTTGTATAATTAGCAAGGAAAACCAATTCAGTGACCATGAAAAACAGAAATGAGCTATACACTCATGGGGAACATTCATAAAGCCCTCTCTGCTGGGTTTAGTTCCTACTTTCTGTTCACATTAGCAGCACTGAAGCATTTAAAAATGCCTGTAATTGGGGTCAGTGTTCAGTCAGACACCCCACCCCCTAAAATGACCTCAAGCCAACCTGCATATGCCAGGCAGTATTCTTCTGTTAAAATAACTTTGGCTCCAACCAGCATGCCATGCCTCTAACTTTCCCATTAAGTCAAGTTAATGAGTTTCTTTTTACTGAAGTGCTGTGAAGGTATGAATCTCAGAAATGAAAGTCTAGATATCTCACACTCTGTGTCTAAAAATAATACTCTTGGAAGGAGACAACCTGTACATTAGTTCCAATGCCCTTTTAAAAAGCAAAAACAAAAGTTTGCCATGAAAACACAAGAGATCAAGTTCTAGGTTCTTACCCAGAGAGACACATAGACAGTCAGGGACAAAATTCAATGTCACACTACAGGAGACTTCAAGTGGGCTGGTCAGGCTGCTGGAGTTGTGCCCAGCGTGCTATGGAGGAGTTTGTACTTGTTGTGTGACCTGACAGGAGACAGAAAGGGATGCTAACTTTTCTGAGATGTAGACAAGCATCTTGAATGTCAGTCCTCAGAGGTTGCCTGTGGGTGCCCCTGAGTCCAATGTGTACCGGCCGAAATGTCTCTAAAGCTGCCACTTGGGCTTCCTCAGTATCAGTGTCTTATACTACAAACAAGAGCATTCTCTTCAAGAGCTGTTCTGAGAATTGAAACTTCACAGAAGCAAATTGTATTCACAGAGCTTCTGTAGGGCCTTGAAAACTCGGGCTACAAGCATGTGAGTATCTCAGAAGCCACTTACATTCCTGAAAAGTCCCCAAATCAATGTGGAAAATCCAAGGCAAGATTTCTTGCCATCTTATCTTTCAGTCTACACGTACTCTTCCATTAGGCAGCTCTTGGGCATTCTAGGCGTCAGTGACTTCTCTTTTCCAAATGTCAGCGGCTTCTGGGTTCTGATCCATTCAAACAACCACATCTCGAAAATTCAGCTACTTGTTGTTTTCTGAGTGGAAATCTTCTTTAACAGTCAGCTGAAAAGCTCTTAAGAAAAGCTGTAACAGACTAGAGAGACAGCTCAGCTGTTAAAGAGCCCCCTACTCTTGCAGAAGATTGGAGTTTGGTTCCCCCCACACACTCAGGCACCTATACCCCCACCTATAACTCTAGCCCCAAGGGATCCGATGCACCCTTCTAGCCTCTATGGATACTCAAATGCACACACTCACACACATATAGAAAAATAAACTGTCTGAAAATTATATTCAATTTGAGGGGATGGGGTTTAATATACTTCTGTCTGACTCTATGTCCAGAGATTCTAAGATATTTATTCTTGAATAAAATATGGGATCTATCAAGTCTGAACATTCCTGTAACTTGCCATTGTTCTATACTCTCTTTTAAGACAAATACTGCTATGAAGTTGAGTGAAGAGAGAAACATGGCAGGTCTGAGAGGAAACCTGGAATATGCAGAAGCTACATAGTCTCTTGTCAAATGTGAACTATGTGGCAAACTTACTGAGTTGACTCAGACAGTCTAGGCCTTCAGCGGGCACATATTTTGCACAGCCAAAGCCCAAGTCTTTGCTAAAAGTACTCTTTGGTGGGCACATTTCTCTTGGCATGGGGACTCAGACACTAGCAAGGAATCTCTGTGTCGAGTCCAAGCCAATTTTAAAACCTGGTAACGCCACACCTGACAAATCTGGCCATTGAAGCATATAAGGTTAGAAGGCAATCCTAGACCCAAAGTGTTCTGTGCTCTGGACTCATGGGTTAAAAAGAGACGGGGTTTTAAAAGCAACTATGTACAATATATAACATCCATACCCTGCTCTCAGTGACTTTATACTATAAGAATTACGGTACGAAACCTAGCAAACAAGGTAAGAATATTGCAATTATTCAAAGACATAAATACTAATAGTTACTACTATGGTATTTTTATACGTGGAAAGCATGGTGCCAAGTGCTGTGCTTCCATTGCCCTCTTTAGTCCTCTCGACTTTGTGAGACGGAGCGTTGGATATTATCTTCATTTTATGGATTAGGGGACTAAGATAGGAAAAGGTTAATTGTTGTATTGATGAACATATAATGGTAGTGGTGGCTCTGCAGAGCTCGGTAACAAGGTGAGAGATGTGAACACAGAATGTATTCAGAGAGATGGTGTGATTTCCATGGGCAGGTGAAGTTGGGATGTTCACCCCATGAATCTCAACACTTCAGAAGCCCTTGAAGAGACCTGATCAAAGATGGCTACAAAAAAATACCCAAGGTCAGCTCTGGCAGCAACCTTCAGTCCCAGAGTACTGCAAGGGTCATGTTTTGCCTTAGGCTTTGTGCTAACATCTGAGTGGTATAATCCAGAATGAATGTAACAGGAAGCACTGAGGAATTAAGTTCATCACAAAATGGAAAAATTCACTGCCAATCATGCTATGATTATTTTGAAGAATGTTTTCCTAAGACAGTTTCCCTGAAATGCTGTTTGTTATGTATTCGCTCATCCTTGCCTTTATTCAAAAGCATTTTTTTGTAGAATGTTTCTGACATACATAGCAATGATGAGCAAAAGCAGCCCCTGTCCAGTACAGCAGTGGAACATGAATCACCTGGGGCTCTTTAACTAAATATGTCAATATTTGGATGCACTTAGGACTGGGGAAAGGGAGTCTAACACAAAGTTGAGATCCCCTATGAGTCTGGTAGGAAAATAGCATTTACCTAAGCTCTTTGGTAGCAGACACATGCAAATGCAGGAAGACAAAGACAGAAGGATTGCAAAAGAGAGCATCGTTTGAGAGGAGTCCTAGGATTGGGTAAACACTGGACATAAGAAGTAAATACGTTCCTTCACTACAAATATTTTCAGTATCTTCAGTGATCTAATGACTCTCCAAGAGCAACTTTATATACCAACCTGCAGTTACACCACATGGGGCATTTTGAGACTCCAGTGTCTTCATTTAAGGAAATCCGACTCAGGGGAATATAGGAAGAGGCAGAATAATTTGGTTCCAGAATTTAAGAAGATTGATAATAAATAAATCTTCCCAAAGAAATCTTCTTAATCTTAATCTCTAAAGGATATTAAAAGGAATTTGAAGTTGGTATAAATGGCTGTTTATGAGTAGCACAAAATACCATACACTAATATGTTCAATTTTGCCAATTGACTTTTAATTACTTTTTGAAAAGCATTTAATTGTTTATTCTAGTTTCCACAAAATGGGGCTTGTTTCAGCATTTCTAAATGTAAAAGGCAAAGTATAAATGCTGAAAGAATTAATTATATTCGTGATTTCAGCTAGAATTAAGGCTGAGAATTACTAATCTTTTGAGGCAGCCTGTGCTCCTAATCTGCTGCAGAAGGACTGACCGTGTGCACTAAATGAGAATTACATCTGGGAGAACTTCATGAGACCTTGTTTAGATGGGAAATAACTGAAATTGACTATTATGGGTATTTTCTGAACAAACATGATTGCAAAGATTATTCACTGATTAACCTTTGCATATTAAGTATGCCTAACTGGAATTTGAAAGTCATGAGCCTATTTTAGTTATATAGCTTTGGAAAACATCTTTGACCTATTTAGAGAGATGCATTAGAGACAAGAACTTTAGCTGTACGTATAGAAATCTTTTATTTCCTAGAACTTTCCTGAACGGCTCTACTCTCCCATACAATGCATTGGCTTTATTGATTTTTGAATCAAGCAAAGCATACAATAAACATAAAGACCTTATTGAGTTCTTCTAAATTTCAAAAAGAAATAAATTGCTCCATGTCCCAGCTTTCCAAATATTTGCCCTGAGACATGGATGGCCAGATAGGCAGGGCAAAGGATGCCTTCAGTCTCAGTATGTGGAAGGCTGAGCCAGGAGCATTATGAGCTTGAGACTAGTTTGAGTTACATAGCAAGACTCTATACAGAAATGAAGAAGGAGGGCGGAGGGAGGGAGGGAGGGAGGAAGGAGGCACAGAGGGATGGAGGGACAGAGGGACAGAGAAAGGGCAGGTATCTTGGTTTGCCTTCTGTGCTGCTGTGATAAAGCTCTAACCAAAACCAACTTGAGGGAGGAAAGGTGTCATACTCCATCATTGAGAAAAGCCAAGGCAGACACTGGAGGCAGTAGCTGAAACAAAGTCCGCAGTGATTACTGCGGTGATTACTGGCTTGCTCTCAGACTCATGCTCAGCTTGCTTTCTTATATAACCCATGACCAACTGCCCAGGAGTGGTATGGCCTACAGTGGGCTAGTCCCTCTCACATCAATCAGCAATTAAGAAAATGCCCAACAGGCCAATCTGATGGTGGCATTTTCTCAACTGAGATTCCCTCTTCCCGCACATATCTGGGTTGTGTCAGGTTGACAAAAACTGACCATGACAGTGGGTCACAGATATTTTTAAAATTATACGCTTGGGCTGGAGAGATGGCTCAGCGGTCAAGAGCACTGGCTGCTCTTCCAGAGGTCCTGAGTTCAGTTCCCAGCAACCACATACTCACAACCATCTATAATGGGATCTGATTCCCTGTTCTGGTGTCCCTGAAGACAGGTCACTCGTATACATTAAATAAATAAATAGATTTTCTTTTTAAAGTATAAGCTTCTGCAGTCACTATACTTCCAAAATGGGGTCAGAATCAGGGACCACATACTGCTATTGTTTAACTCTCTGAAGTGTCCTCTCTTGAAACTGACCCTCCCCACCAACACTTAGCTAATGACAGACTCCCTGTACGTCACCTTCCTCTTGTTTGAACTGTCATAGAATTCTCAGTCCCGAACGAAATCAGGAAGTGTCTGTCTTCTTGACAACACTGAAGAATCAGGCCTAAATGTTTGCACGTTCAAACTTGAGGAAACAAGAGTGGGGGGATAGAGGTTTGGAAACAAAGGCAGACACAGACTTCCTGACATAGGCCGAGCAAAGTCACACACATCCACGGGCTTCAAAGGTCTTGCTCTTCATTCAAGAGTTCCCATCAATTCTTCACAAATGAGAAGTAGGGTTAATTATTATAGAATTGAAAAATATTACCGAGAAAACACACGGTGGTTTAAAATTTGCAGTACCAGGCATGGCAATCAGTAAGGATAAGATAGGACCTCCACTGTACAGTGAAACCCTTGTGTTTTTGAAAGCCTTTCAGACTACTTCTTGTGTGATCTCTGAAGGGGGAGTCCATTGAGTTAGCAGAGATCATGTTCTTGTCCTTTGATCAAAGAAAAGTAAAAAGGATAGTGAGTGAGACAAGGGAGACACTAGAATCCCTGGCACCAAATCTAAGGTTCTTCCTGTGAAATCCAATTCCCTCAGAGTAGTGCTGCCACCAGCAAATCCAGATAGTCTGTCAATCTCTGTTTCCACCTAGGTTAATGGACAGAATGAAGAGAATTGGTTTCTCTCCTTGGGTGTTTTAGGGGAATGTGGTAAGCTTGATTACCAAAGGAACTATTCTTTACTACAAAGGAAGGTCCTCTAAATAAGTACATTCGTGTTCTTAGCACATCGTGGCCCTCCACAACTGCTCCAGTCTGATCATTTAAAAAGGGATGCATCACATTCAAGGAAGAAAACTAACCCAAAATACTATTGAGTGCAATTCCCTCAGAAGCTTCAAGAACCAAAATGAAAGCTTCCTCACTTAGGTTTAGGAAACAGCCATTCCAAGCAGCTTCGTCAGCTGGGCAGCAAGCTGAAGAAATTTAGGTAGCAAATGTATTGAAGATATCCAAGATACTTTCACTATTCTCTGCTCATGGGACATGGAGGTCCAGTGCTCTTCCATAGATCTTGCTCAAACTCCAGGTTTGCAGCTTAGTAGCTGGGTAATGGGCAAATTGCTGCCTCTCTCTGAGCCTCAAACGCTAGTGTTCCCCTAAGCGCTAAATCGAGGCTAACAGCATAACCTTCATAGGCTATAGTATTAAATGTGATACAGTCTACTTTCGTGCTATATGTAAAGCATGGCATGTTTCATATTTCTGGAACGATTAGATTCTGTGTTTTCTTAAACCATGTGGCCTGTTAATTGATCCCCTTTTTACAGTAAGAGAAAAAACCCTGAAGCTTGGTATTCCATGCATTCTGTCTACTGAAGAGAAATGTGGGCATCATTAAATCCATTGGTATCAAGTAAGAGCACACTATATTTAGGAAGTGTGAAACAAACCCTTCCTGAGCATCCCAAGGCTACTAGCCAGTATAAGACATAAATCATCAGACACATGTAAATCTTATCCAGGCCTATTGTCAAATGATAAGAATTCACCTCTGTTTCCCAAAACTAGGACCCATGGAACTCTATATAGTCAGAAGACATATTTTTATGTGAGGTAGGTCTCTCTGTGGTGAAAGGTATGAGAATCCTTCAAAATTGGTATGGTTTAAATCTGAAATGACCTCACCAACTCATGTTTTGGGTGCCTGTCCCTGGCTCATGGTTATTTGAAGACTGTGAAGCGATTTAGGAGGGTCTCAGCTGAAAGAAGCAGGTCATCCTGCTTCTGGGTATCAGCTGCTTTCTTTGCTTCCTGGCCTGTCACTGTGTGGACACCCCCTGCTCCTTGCCCTCAATACCAGGTCCTGAGCTGCTGTGTTTCTTCTGGAATGACAAACTCAAACCACAGGAACCATGATCTAGGGTATATGTTTCCTCTACTAAACTGTCCGTTGTTCTGTTGCGGAGACGCAGAAAGGACTAAATACATTAATCTGATAGAAACGTATGACAGATTATTTGGGCAGCGACATGAATCTGAGAACTACCATGACATTTCGTTGCCAAATTTTACATTCGGAGGTTGGCTCGCGCTCCTGTGATGTCAGCTTAAGGAGATTGAAGCCAGAAGACGGTCTATACCTTGAAATGGAAAAAGAACAGAAAAGTGGGTTTTCTCCCTTCCTCTCCTTCTCGCACAGAGAAGGATAACAGTTGGGATGCTACCTTTCTGCCCTCCTCTGTTTCTTTAATTTAGAATTTCATACTTTCATATAATGTGTCTTGATCAAACCCATGCATGAATAAGACCCTCCTTTCTTTTGATTCCCCTCCATTGGCCTTTAAGAACTCTCTTCCTAAAGAGTATTAGGCTTTCTCTTCTTTCTTTTATTTTATTTCCTTTGTTGGTCTCAACAACATTATGAAGATGGATATTCTTTAAGAATTGTTTTCAATTGTTTAATCTCTAACACAGTGCCTGGCACACAGAGACTAACAATATTGTGGGCAGTTGATTTTTTTGTTATTATTAATTTAAACATAATCAGTTCACTAAGCAGTATTTGTGGTATATTTTGAAAAGTCTGATCAAGATTAGTGCATAAATAATTC
This sequence comes from Peromyscus aztecus, assembly GCA_902168405.1. Lineage (NCBI taxonomy): Eukaryota > Metazoa > Chordata > Mammalia > Rodentia > Cricetidae > Peromyscus > Peromyscus aztecus. Next base: position 37,423 of record CABHPQ010000382.1, read on the forward strand.
TGGCTGTACTCAGAACATGGGATGAATATGATTGAGTATTCTTTTTTAGTAGTTATATTTATATGTTCTGATTTTTCTCTGCAAAGGCCACAAGTAGCTTTTAAAGTGATAAGTTGATTTTAGTAACAATGATGATTATAAATTTAATCCTTGCTCTTTTAAATTATTATCCATTCAGTAAATCAAAATCATTGTCTATAGCTGAAAATGGAGCACATAACCCTTACCCCTTCATTTGTGGTTCTAATGGCAGGCTGTTTTCAATTTTAGGGCACGCTTGGTAATTAATACCTGGTGACAGTTTAGTTTGCTGTAACTTGGGATGGGGATGGTACCACTGACAGGTTTTGGGAAAGGCCAGAAATACTGAGAAATGCACTGCACTGCACAGTGAAAAATCCCCATCACCAAAGGTAGTTCAGTGTTAGTACTGAAGTGAGAAACACTGAGTAGAAGACTCCTGGATGGTGAGATGCAGGATTGCAGATTCAGGGTAGCCAGGCAATGTTTTTAGTAAGTAAACAAGTCATTATTCACTCTGGTTAAAGGCAAGTCGTGGAAGCTACTCAGGGTGGCCTATCCTGTAATCCCAGTACACAGGAGGCCAAGACAGGAAGATTGCTTTGAGTTTGAGGTCAGCCTAGTTTACCTAGTGACTTTGTAGACTTGTCTGGACCATAGTATCAAGACCTTCCTCAAACAAAAATCTATAGTTAACCATACCTTAAAATACTCCTTTACAATAAAACTGTGTATGGAAAGCTGGGCGGTGGTGGCACACACCTTTAATCCCAGCACTCAGGAGGCAGAGGCAGGCGGATGTCTGTGAGTTCAAGGCCAGCCTGGGCTACAGAGCAAGATCCAAGACAGGCTCCAAAGCTACACAGCGAAACCCTGTCTCCAAAAACCAAAAAAAATAAAAATAATTAATAATAATAATAATAACAACTGTGTATGGAAGCGTGTGTATGTTTGTTACAGGGAAAGAAGAGCTTTAATAAAAGAAACAGCTAGGTAAAAAGAATATAAAATTGGCTACTTTCATTAGGTGATTCAGACGCAAGTAAACCATTGAGATGAGCATAACCCCTCCAGAGCCCACTTACTGCTCTTCCACCAAAGCTCAGTGTTCCAAGTCAGAGAATTAACCAGGGCTACTCCACATTTCATAAGGGTGATTCCTCAGTCTGCCTGACTCAATCTAGGTAGAGTTCAGTCATTATCTTTATTAATTTATTGATAAATCATTATTAAGGGAACAAGAACATGTTTACACATATCACTGTTTAACTGAATAGACTGATTTTATAATATGCCGTTTTGAATAACAACAACGTTATAAAATGTTTCCTAGAGATTCACATTCCCTTCCCACAGCCCTATCATTCCCCTCATAGTTGACAGCAAAAGCAGCCTTCCTGTCCTGCCCATCTCTACTTTAGAGTGAAAATGTTGCTCAAAAATCCAAAGTAATCTCTAGTTCCATCAACTGAGGGTCATAGAGTAAAATGAAAAGGCATCTATAAAGCATTGGCAGCATTAAATACATAGATGTTAAATAATAAAAAAATTAAAACAACAATGTTCATGCTCATGGAGTGATGCCTCTCACAACCCTATACACATACTCAAAAGTTTAAGCTTGCATGGTACTTATATATCTTGTTTGAAATCCTAGAACTAAGGTTCAAATTCAGGACTTCTTTTTTTGGATGGGTTATTTTTGTTATTTCAAAAATAATTTTTGTTAATTATTTGGGAATTTAATATGATTATTTTGATTATATTCACTTTCCCACTCCTTCCCCTTACTCCTCCCAATCCCACCCTCTCTACTCCCTTCAACTTTGCATCATCCTTTATTTTTTTTTGATAACCACCAAGTCCAATTTTGTCCTGTGCATATACTCCATGGTGTGGGGTCATTCACTGAAGTAGGATCACCCACCAGAAGCCACACCCTTAGAGAAAACTCATTATCCATCCATTCCCCTCCCAAAAAACCATCAGCTGTCCATAGCTCCTCAGTCACAGGCGAAAACTCATGAACTAATCTACTCCATGAACTCCATGCTGGAATGCTGGCTGCCTTGATCATGTGTAGGCAGCCACAGCTACCTACAGCATTGTGCGGCATCAAGTGCAGTCAAGTCCAGAAGACACTGTTTTGTTCCCAAACTCAGGGTTTCTAAGACGACAGTTTCCACTCTCAACTTCTTTTCCCATGAAGAAATTTTGCATGACCCACAGTTAGATAAGTATATGAAATAGTTCTACAAGTAAAAATGTACTGATGATAAATAATAAACATTTCATTTAAAAATAATTCTTTTGCAGTCACTTCCAGAAACAATGAAAATATGGCAGTATTGTTTGAGACAATCACTTGTTGTAACATTCTGTTATCTATTGTGTACAGTGGGATGTCTTTCTGTATGCTGTGAATATGGGTTGCTCTGATCAGTTGATAAATAAAGCTGCATTGGCCTCTGGTTAAGGCAGCTTAGAGGCAGGCGGGAAATCCAAGCAGATATATGAAGAGAAGAAAGGAGAGGGGAGAGAGACGCCAGCCTGCTGCCCAAGGAGCAATGTGCCAGCAGACCTGTAAAGCCACGGAAAAAGTGGCGATACATAGATTAACAGAAATAGGTTAAATTATGAGAGCTAGCTAGCAAGAAGCCTGCCATAGGCCATACAATTGGTAATTAATATAAGCCTCTGAATGATTATTTTATAAGCGGCTGCAGGACTGCAGGGCCAGGCAGGACGGCGGGACCTGGCCAGACTGGAGAAACCTTCCGGCTACCATTGGGTTTATTGTTTCGATCTTGCTCAACTCTAAAAATAGCCATCATTGACCCTGTTTACAGATGAGGAATATTTAAAGACAGTGTAGTTTGCTCTGGTCACACACCTGTTGGTTATGTGATATGGATTCAATCCCAGGTTTCTCTGACTTGTAGGCAAACTGCTTCTTAGCAACAGTGTGGATGGAAAGTAGCTCTGTCTAACCTTTTATCTACTTAAGCTTTCACATGAGTAACCCAGAGGAGTTTGTTTGTGTCTTTTCAACATGGGCCAAAGAGGTGTTGGCCTTCCTTAAGAATTCAAAAGGATTGGCTGATTTAACAAATCTTCTTTAATTATGACAAAGTTTCTTTTGCTTCACTTTTAAACTTGGAGTATTGATTTTTGCCTAAATTTTATCTCCCCACTGCTGGTGATTGTAGTATTGATTTTTACCTGAATTTTATCTCCCTACTGCTGGTGATTGCTTCCTAAATGCTGATGTAATTTTGCATTAATCCAAAGAAAGATGAGAATCATTCAAAAGCTATAGACTATAGCCTAAATATAAACTCTATGGAGGTTTATTTAAATGCCGTGGCCCAACCTTCAAGAGTCTGCCCCTCCCCTCTCTCTCTCCATCTCTCCCCCCTCTCTGGTTTTCGCTTTTCTTCACCAGAAGACCATAGCTTTTGAAGTGATCTGTGGTAACAATACAACCGCTGGAATAAACACCTGGAATATACAACAAAATTGCATGGTGCTAAAGAACATTCAGGACCATAGTTAAAGAGTTCAGCATCAAACTAAGCTAAGCATATCAGCCAGAAATTGCCCTGGGTTCAGTCCCTAGCAGAGGGAGGGAAGGAGGGAGGGAAACACACACACACACACACACACACACACACACACACACACACAGAGAGAGAGAGAGAGAGAGAGAGAGAGAGAGAGAATTGCTTTTTCACTTTCCTCTCTAGTCACGAGAATCCTTCCCCTATCTGCTGTTGCTGGCAGCTAGTCAAGACCATCCGTCCTTGCTGTTCATTCTCTATTATATCTGAAGTCTGCTGTGGGATGTTCTGTATGGCAAATGTGTTGCTAATAAAACACTGATTGGCAGTGGCTAGGCAGGAAGTATAGGCGGGACTAACAGAGAGAATAAAAAGAACAGGAAGGCAGAGGGAGGCTCAGCCAGCCGCCACCAGGACAAGCAGCATGTAAGGATGCCGGTAAGCCACGAGCCATGTGGCAAGGTATAGATTTATGGAAATGGATTAATTTAAGCTATAAGGACAGTTAGCAAGAAGCCTGCCACGGCCATACAGTTTGTAAGCAATATAAGTCTCTGTGTTTACTTGGTTGGGTCTGAGCAGCTGTGGGACTGGCAGGTGAGAGAGATTTATCCTGACCGTGGGCCAGGCAGGAAAACTCTAGCCACAGAAGTCTGCTTGAATAGTCATAGTTCTGGGCCCAGCTTTGTAATTAGACGAAGTGATGAAAATAACTTCTACTTGAGTCCAATTTTCTTGGCATAAAAATAACTCTTTGAGCTTTCTGATGTAATAAATTATAGAAAACTCGAGGTAGGACTAGGTCTAAAAACGGAGTCTGGCTTGAGCCAGATGCTTCTAAGGGACATCAGGACCATCTTCTACATCATTCTATCATTGTGGACACCTGGCCATTGGTTCTGCAAATTTGAAGGATTTTAGCTGATGACCAGTGGGACATCAAATCTTCTTACACACTAACTCATGTCCAGCAGTCACCCTGGACCCCAAATAGCTTGCTTACAGAACAGGGGATGGGGATCAAATCTCAAAGCTTCCTCAGCCTGCTGTTTATTTCTTCTTACCTTACTTATCATATTCACATTTACAGCACCCCGGCTAACAGTGGACCTTGGAATTTGAGTCCTTTGCTTTTATTTTATTTAAGGTTTGTTTATTCAAAGTCTTTTTTTTTTTCATTTTACATACTGCCCACTGCTCCCCCTCCCTCTCCTTCTCCCACTCCCCTCCACCTCCTCCCATCCCATCCCACCCCCACCCACTCCTCTAGGGGGTAAGGCCTCCCTTGGGTATTCGACATAGGCTGGCATACCAAGTTGGGGCAGGCCCAAGCCCCTCCCTGCTGCATCAAGGCTGAGTAAGGCATGGCATCATAGGGAATGGGCTCTAAAAAAGCCAGTTCATGTACTTGGGATGAATCCTGATCCAATTGCCAGGGGACTCACTAACAGATCAAGTCACACATCTGTCATCCTCATTCAAGGGGCCTAGTGCAGTCCCATGCAGGCTCCCCAGCTGTCAGTCCAGAGTCCGTGGGCTCCCACTAGCTTGGGTCAGCTGCCCATCATGATCTTGTCTCTCCTCTCCCCCTCCCCCGCTTGCTCTTATAGTCCCTCTCCCTCCTCCCTCTCTTCAACTGAACACCAGGAGCTTGGCCAAGTGCTTAGCTGTGGGTCTCTGCATCTGCTTCCATCAGTTGCTGGATGTAGGTTCTATGATGACAATTAGGGTAGTCACCAATCTGAATACAGGAGAAGGCTAGTTCAGGCACCCTCTCCACCATTGCTAGGAGTCTTAGCTGAGGACATCCTTGTGGGTTCCTGAGGATTTCCCTAGCACCAGATTTCTCCCTAACCCCCCAATGGCGCATTCCATCAAGATATTTCTTCCATTGTTCTCCCTCTCTGTCCCTCCCAGAACTCAGCCATCTCAAGCCCTCATGTCCCCTTCCCCTTCCCTCTATACCCCCTTCCCAGTTTACCCAGGATATCTTAACCCTTTCCCCTTCCTGGGGCAATCCATGCATGTCCCTCTCAGGGTCCTCCTCTTTACCTAGATTCTCTGGGGTTGTGGGTTGTAGCCTGTTTATCCTTTGCTTTGCATCTAATATTCACTTATGAGTGAGTACACACAGTGTTTGTTTTTCTGGGTCTGGGTTACCTCACTCATGATTTTTTTGTAGTTCCATCCATTTGCCCGTAGCACAGACACTGAGAGCAACAATTAATAAATGGGACCTCCTGAAACTGAGAATCTTCTGTAAAGCAAAGCTTCTGATATGGTCAATAAGACAAAATGGTAGCCTAGAGAATGGGAAAAGACTTTTACCAACCCCATGTCTGACAGAGGGCTGATCTCCAAAATATATAAAGAACTCAAGAAACTAGAAATCAAAACATCAAATAATCCAATTAAAAAATGTGGTGTAGATCTAAACAGAGAATTCTCAACAGAAGAATCTCAAATGGCTGAAAGACATTTAAGGAAGTGTTCAACATCTTTAGCCATCAGGGAAATGCGAATCAAAATGACTCTGAGATACCAACTTACACCTGTCAGAATGGCTAAGATCAAAAACACTGATGACAGTCTATGTTGGAGAGGCTATGGAGCAAGGGGAGCACTCCACAACTGCTGGTGGGAGTGCAGCCTGGTACAGCCACTCTGGAAATCAATATGGTGGTTTCTCAGAAAATTGGGAATCTACCTACCTCAAGACCCAGCAATACCACTCTTGGGCATATACTCAAAAGATGTCCTTTGCATTTAAAAGTCTCATTTTCTTCATTAGTTCTTTGAGTGTTTTATACAACATAGTTTGATAATATTTATTTCCCCTCCCAACTCTTCCCAGATCTACCCATCTTTTATACCCACCCACCTCTGTGTCCTGTTTTAAAAAATCATTTAAGATCAAATTATACTGCCTGAATATTCTTGGATGTGTGGTCTTCCACTGGAGAGTGGTCATCTTATCAGGGGCTGTACTCTTAGAGGAAACTGTCTATCCCTCTCCCAGCATCTAACATTGCCAATAGCTTTGTAGCTAGGGATATGACCATGTGCTCAACTCCCCTCTTCATTCTGGGACTTGATCTGGCTTGGGCTTGCACAGATTATGTGCATGCTATTACAAGTGCTGACACCGAATGGGTTAGTCTTTGTTTTGCTGTAATAAACAAGCAAAATAAATAAAGAATAACTTTTCCTAAAAGTGTAAAAAAAAAAAAAGTCTCACATTTTCTAAAAGAATGTCAAGAGAGACAAATTCTTTTCCTTCGGTTTACCAGAGACATTATTTGTTACTAAAATTAGTATCTGAACTTACACTATGAAACACTATAACTTGATGTAACTCACAAATTGAAATCAGGATGACAGCCTGAAATTCCTAGTAGGTCAATTAAGTCTTCTAAACAAATGGAGCTGGATGGGATCTTGGTAAATGAGGCGGGTGTGCCAGAGAGTCCACACCGGACTATCTGATGCCATTCACACACACACACACACAACTGGCACAAAACTGCGAAACATGAAGGAGTATCCAAACTCTCTAGGGCTGGAATACCATCCCTAAAAGTCCCTGGGAAGAGGGAAGTGACCTAGACAGGCAGGATGCTTTTAATCCCTAAACCCCCCTCTGTGTAGCAGAGACACCAGGGCCCCTGGGCTGGCCCTCATTAGGGAAGTGCAAAGAACTGGGACAGCCCCTTGCTGAAGCACAAAGGCCCTTTGCCTCTTTTGTTGGCTCAGAGGCTTCAAAGGGCTTCAGAGTTTCAAAGGTTCAAACAGTGCATTTCCAACCAGGCTAGGATGGAGCAGTGCCCAGGGTACTGAGTAGGAAAAAAAAGTGTCTCTGCCCACTCAGTAACCCCAAGCTGGTGTGATCCCCCTGTGAAGGTTAGAACACAATGTTTTATGATTTAAGCCGTCAGAGGAACAGCAGAGAGCTGGGTGATGAAATTCCACTTTATCCTTCACTCTCAAATCACTATTTATTACTTGGCAACCTCTGAAAGAGTATAAACAACTATTCTTAAAGACTTACCGAAACCCACTCTCAAGCATCACACATTCAGGGCAGGCAGCATCCTTTGAAATCTAAAAAAGAGCCAGGCCATCTTAGCTGGTAGTTAAAGGAGGCAGTGATGGACAGATACATAAAAGCCAAGTTAAGTGAAAATAAAAGAGAAATGAACCATCAGGAGGGGGCATGGCAACTCAGAAGCAAAGTCACAGAAGGACTGGGGAGAGTGAGCACCGGTGTTTGTTCCCTCAGCTGGTAGCCAAGTGACAGGGAAGATGTAGATACTGAGAACCCACTCAGGTTGGCTACATTATAGCAGAGACAGATAAACCTCATTCCCCCTTTGACGTCATAGCAATCACTTAAAAAGGACAATTTCAAAGAGGCAGCTTGATGTCAGATGTAATTCACTTACATCCCTGCTCTGGCCCCATTACCCAGTCCTCACTCAACACATCAAGATTCCCAAGTCATTTTATTAATTATGTTTATTAATTATATTCCACAAATATTTGCTGTCTCTTTCACCTATGGCTAAGCCATTTGTAAGACGCTGGAAAGATGGCTGGAACGCACTTGGGTGGATAGCCACCTACTGGATCATTCAAGTCTTATAACAGGAACAACACATGGCCAGCTGTAAAGAGCTCGGCCTTCAGTCCTAGACAGAGCTGGATTTGAACCCTTTTCTAGACACCTCATGCCAGTCAGCTCTCTGATGTTATGACAAAATACCTACTAATGTAGCTCTGTTTATGGCAGTCTAGTCTTCACCACACCTCCAGACTTTTACAGATTCTTCTCATAGAGTAATTCCGGGGTCCTCTGAGCCTTACTATCAGGCACAGCAATAGCAGTGACTCCACTGCTTGCTACAGTTCTCTGCATTAGTTAGCTTCCTATTGCTGTACTAAAACATTCGAAAGAAAGAACTTGAAAAGGAGAAAATATTTTCGGGAGGCTTGTGGCTTGAGAGGTCTCCGTCTGTGAATGGCTAACTCAATTGCCTTTGGCCCTGTGTCATGGCAGAGAACACATTACTCATGATAGAGCAAAACTGCTGAATTCATGACAGCTTCGAGAAAGACAGACAGAGTCAGAGACAAAGGGGAGACAGAGACGGGAATAACAGCAAGGGAGACCACAGAGAAGCAGAGACAGAGATGGAGAGACAGAGAGACAGAAACATGCCCAACACAATTACAAGCAATAGGAGGTTATTCTGCTCCCAGTTCTAGGGATGTTGAGGCCCCAGGGTATTACCAGCACTGGGCAAGGGCCTTCATACCTCTTCAGTGTACTGGGTCATACCTGTGCAAGTGTGCTGGGTCATACCTGTGCATATGCTGGGTCATATCTGTGCAATGTGCTGGGTCATACCTGCACAGTATGCTGGGTCATATATGTGCAGTGTGCAGGGTCATACCTGTGTATATGCTGGGTCATATCTGTGCAGTGTGCAGGGTCATACCTGTGTATATGTTGGGTCATATCTGTGCAAGTGTGCTGGGTCATACCTGTGTATATGCTGGGTCATATCTGTGTAGTGTGCAGGGTCATACCTGTGTATATGCTGGGTCATATCTGTGCAAGTGTGCTGGGTCATACCTGCACAGTATGCTGGGTCATATCTGTGCAGTGTGCTGGGTCATACTTGCACAGTATGCTGGGTCATACCTGTGCAGTGTGCAGGGTCATACCTGTGTATATACTGGGTCATATCTGTGCAGTGTGCTGGGTCATACCTGCACAATGTCAAATGTGAGGCAGAGACAGAGAGCTTTTATAACAAAGCCATTCCCACAGTGAGCCCTTGTGACCTAGGTACCTCAAAAATCACACTTTCCAATAACATGACAGGGCAATCAGATTTCAACATAGGCTTTGAAAAGGAGCATCAAACCATAGCAGACCTCTTATTTAGAAAGCATTCAGGAAGTCCGTAACTCCTGGCTGCAGCAGGAATAACAAACATATGCCTAGTGGTGGGTAATGGTGGAATCCACACTAACATTTACCTTCTGTGTGCTCTAGGTCGTTTCTCCCATTATTCACCCATAAGAGAATACAGCAAGCATGAAGATGTCGGCTGTTAGCTGGTGAGTACAGATCCTATAAGTACAGATTCCCTAGGATGAAGAAACCTCAGATCCAGAGACACACACAGGAGGTTAAAGTGGTTTCTAGCTAATGGAACATGATAGCAAATGCAAAACTGAGAATAGCCAGGACTCTTTCCTAACATGGGGAGCTGAATGCCTGATTCTGCACCAAACAATGAAAATTGGTGTGTGCCCAAAAACAAGAGAAACATTGCTTTTGCCCATGTCATAGTCCTGTGAAAGCCAGCAGGTCTTTTTTCCACCCCCCCACCCCCGTAGTCATTTAGAGACCAAAGGCTCAAAGCCTTGCTGCTGCTCTTTCCTATGGGTCCTTAAAATCCCTTTTCCTTAGGTAAGTGGGGGCAGAGAGCAACCATCCTGCATGGGTCTTCATAAGCCAAGACTAGATGGGGTTTTTTCCACGTTAACGCTCTTCTCCAACCTCTCATGTTTCTTTCACCTGACCTCAGTTATATGGCCACACCTACCCACAGAGGAAGCTGACAGTGATGAATGTAGCTGTCTCAGCCGCTGAAGACTCCTGGCAGCTCAGGCCCACACCATCGAGAGCTCAGCCCTAAGCTCTGCTTTGCTCGAGACGCCTTCCACTGGCTTCCCCTTTCCATTTCCATACATGCTCCCATTTTGGACAGAGACGTGTCAGTGGCCTGTAACATTCAGGCCATGCTGAGTACACAGCCGTAAGGCGCAGAAACCACACTCAGAAGCCCCTGCCTCAATATGTGTCGAGATCCCAGCACTGTTTTTACCAAATCAACTCCGAGAAACTGCCCCTTTATCAAACCATAGGCAGCACAGTCTAAAGCCACCAATGGTGTGTTTTCCTGTCCTAGCAATTCCCCCATCTCTGTTTAAGAGCCTTCGTGCTGTGGACTGCTATGCCTGCTTCCAGGCCCATCACTGTCTTTGTTCCCAGCATTTGCAGAGTCTTAGAGAAGGGAGATTGCTTCTTCATAACTATAATTTTGCTACTGTTATAAATCATAATGTAAATATCTGATGCTCAGGATATATGATATGTAATCCCACAGGCTGAGAACTGCTGCTCTAGAGAGACAAGCCTGGACATGTTATTTTGCTCCTTTGTGGAGAAACCCATGACATCCTGCCCTCAGTCCACATTGATGTATATGAGGAGTGATGGGCGTCCAAGCATCTAGGAGACAAAGTAAGCTGTCATCCTGATGTATATGGAAGTTCTGTGAAGTGTAACGGGTATCTGAGAACACAGGAGAAAAGGTAAGGTTATCTCCAAGTTCCCATATGGTCCTGTCCGCTAGGGGCACCCAGAGAGGAAATCTGGAGTTTGTAGGAGGCTCGGAGTTGTGAGCACCTCTGAAGTCCATTCAAGATCAGGAAGTGTGATGCTGTTAATTTTCTCTATTCAGAAACAGAAGACTCGGGAGCAACTCCACATCTATCTACAGTGGCAGTTAATGAACAGCCACAGGAAAGTGCTTTCTTAATGAGAGACAAGGCCTACCTTCTACCAATGCTTGAAGAAGGTCCAGAAGCTGAATGGCCAAACATGATAAGCATCTGCTTACTATGAACAGTATAGCAAATAGAGGGCAGGCAAACTGGGGAGTGGGCGCACTGATGCTCTGTTATGCCCCATTCACAGTGTGTACAAGGAGAGCCCTTGAGTTTTATCAGTTCACCCATTCTCACAACCCAATAGGGTGTTTCTGTCCTGACTGCTTCATGTGCTACAGCCAACTGTGACTGCTCCATGAAAATGTACCTGTAAGTGTTAGCTTCCCCTACTAAATGTCTGCACTAAACCACAATTTAATACTGGATTTTCATCGTCTATATGATAAATGTCCATAGAAAAGCACCCTTTGCAGACTGTTATTGAAGATACTGCCCATTTTTTGGTTTCAGAACATATATTCTTATGATTAACATAAACTCCGGAAGGAAACTTAATCTTTTTGAAAGATGAGGGTTTCCCCTATTATTAGGATAAGAGTTCTATCTAATTTTATTTATTTCTTTCTCCTTTCTTTGGGTTGCTATCAGGAACGTGGGCTTAACTGCATCCTTAATCACTGTCACTGACTCACCTTGCTTTATCTCCATATTTCTTTATCTTGCTTCTACTAACATCCCCAACAAAGAAGAGCTCCTCTGTGGAGAGATTCGCCTCATCGATCCTGATCCTGGGGGACAGCCAAGGTCTCAGGGTCTCAGGGTCTCAGGGGTGGTGCTTGTGTTTCAGAAGGTCATCTAAACCCAAGTGGAGAAGCATGATCCTCTCAGTGAAGTTCTTGGAGAACTGAGGCCTGTCTCTTTTCTGCATGTGATGTTTGAACTGGTTTTCCTCTTGATTTTTAATCTCCATATGGGAATAAACTAATTTTTATTTCAAGATACTAAGATTTCCTCTGGAAGAAGAAAAATTATAAATTATAAATGGCCATGAATTATAAATATTTGGCCTCAAGATTTCAGCAACCACGTTCTCTTCCTAGGACAAGCATTAGAGCCATCACCAACCTGGAGTGGCTATGGAGGAGTGCCAACCTGCAGTAAGATGTTGTCAATGTCATAAACAAATCATTTGTACTTCAGATGGATGGTACTTGGCATCAGTGACCTGAGCAAGCACAGAGAGGAAGCAAAGAAATTGTAATTATTTTTAACTTTCTCCTCTGTAAAGGAAGCAGACACTGGGTTTAGTTTCCTTCAAATGGAGCAAACACAGACATCTTCTGAGACACGTAGAGAAAGAATATGGACCACAGCTGAATTGCACTTCAGCCCATGCAGTCTGCAGATGCTTCTGAGCACTGTGTCGACTCCTGCAACTAGACAGGATGGTTGCAGCATCCCCACGTTTAGAAAACCTCTTTCTCTGGTTGATCTCTAATTCCTTGACACTGAGCCAGGGTAGTTCAAGACTGCAGCGGTGTGGGGACGAGAAAGCTGCTGCTTGAGAGGCAGAGACAAGCACTGAGGATGAGGAGCCGGAGAAGAGAATCGTTTTCACTGCCAGTGTCCGAGAGAAGCACAGAGGGCAGGTGTTTTGTGTTAGACAACGTGGAGCATCATGGAAAACGGAAGCTTGGGCCATGTTTTCAAATGTGTGCATGTGCAGGCTGCAGAAAAGCACCACAAGTCAGAAGTTCAGCATTGTTTCTAGAAAGGTCTATGAGAATATTCAGTGTGGATTAAAGACTGGCAAGTTGATATGAAGTAATGAAGCCAAGAAGCTGTTAAAAAAGTCAATCAAGAGGCAAGGTGAGGTATAAAGTCTTGAACTAGGGTCAAGATGGTTGCTCGAGTTCAAGTGGAAGAAAGGACTGGGATTTATTGAGCACCTACTTTGTGCTCGACCTTCACCTGTTTACCATTCATGACCAGCCAGACATTGGGCACGATTTTTCCAGGTCCATAGATAAGCAGAGAGACTTTACTTTTAAAAATGCTGTTAGCTATGACAGACAGCCAGGATCTTAATTCAGCGCCTTCCAGCTCCAAACCACGATCTTTCCATCTGGACTTCAGCTCTTCTGAGGATCAAATGAGGAAAACGGGATTTGTTTTTAAAGCTGATACCTTTTCACAAAGGAAAAGACAACTCCTAGAGACTTTAGGCTTTTTACTTTCAACTTAAGAACTGAAATGATATCAGATGAAGATTAAAAAAAAAAAGACATGAAAAATTTGTGGAAGGAATTACAGAAAACTCAACTTTCTTGAGACCTTTTTTCCTAGAAGCTTCTTATAAGCACTTGGCTTTCATTATCACTTTGAACATCTCATCTAGTCAATGTGGTTGACTGCCATCCTCATTTAGCAGATGCTTATTGGAAAAATGAGGATACTCCCTGAACTGGACCCTCAGTGGGGGACTGTGCACACAGTGGGGTATCTGTGGGGCATTTACCCACCAACCCCACAGTTCCCCAGAATTTTCTTGAGTGTGAGCAGCAGGAAATATTAGATAGAAGGATTTATTGTGGAGACTATTACGGAGATAAACAGATAGAAAATAAAGGATAGCCTCGAGAGGGCCTGGAACCTTTTCCAACAGGCCCCGACTGTCTCTGCCCCAGGGTTTTTATAGAGACGCCAAGGGGTGGAGCAAATGACCTCTTCCCCCAGCACAGTCAAGTGCACACCATCTCAGACACCTGCACTCAGGCCCGTGGTCCTAATCATCCTCTATGCGGACCTGCTGGGTAAAGCCACGAGGAACCCGAGAACGGACTCCCACAGGTATCAGTGTAGCAATCCAGATGCACACACAGTCCTTCTGTCGAACTACCCACTTGTACCCCCATTCCACACCCCCCCACACACCCATCCCCTTCTCCATCCATCCCCATTGCCAAGGGTAAGGTCAAGAAGTGATTCTAAGAAACAGGATTGGGAGGGAGGAAAAGTCACGGAGGCAAGCAGAGGAAGCCGGTACACGCTGTGTAAGAGACTTGATCTCTGAGTAGACAAAGGCCTTCAGTCCTCCCAGGTGTCTGAGGAGGAAAAGGGACAGGGTAAGGTGTTATTTAATAACCGGCCTCTGTCCCTAGTGGTCGAAGGTTTCTGGCACATGACTAACTCCTCAGCTGCAGGTCCACACATGCATCAGAATGTCAAACAGATTCCTATGTGTTTCATATGGTGATGACAGCAAAAAGCAAGAGATACATGCAGGGAGGGAAAAGGTCAGGGGAGCTGTCACACTCACGGCCATGGCCGGGGCAGGGGGGGGGGGGAGGGGGGCACAAGCCTGAGGTGACCTGAAGAGCACAAAGTGGCACCAGCAGCAGCTGCCTACATAGAGTTTGAACTGAGTGGTCTGACTGCTCCGGAGAGGGATGTTGGGAAAGGTCACACAGTCACACTGCCCCAGAGAAGGCTGTGGGAGCAGCTCACACAGGCTGATGGCCCCAGAGAAGGCTGTGGGAGCGGCTCACCCAGCCTTTCTGGGTGATGTTGGCAATGCTAGTCTGGGACTACATTTTGAGAATTGTTCACCCTGCCAGGGGTTTCAATCTGCAAAAGAAAGAGTCATCACTATGAAGCAAACTGTGTAAGAGACAATAAGCCCAGTTTGGCTCTACATGGAAAAAGAAATGTGATGGGCAGTCATGCTTCTCAGCAAACAGTTTTGAAACTGGGAGACTCACAGAAATCTAAGAGATTTGGAATATGATGAAGCTTAACTTCAGAGCAAGGGAGCATGAGGGGGAAATCACAAGAGCCGTTACAGCTCAATCTTTGTGGCTAGAGTGGCCTGGATAAGCTCTCATTTTTGTTTCTTTGTTTTTGTTTTTGCTTGTTTGGGGATTTGATTTTCCTACATTTGATGAATCCTTGGTAAAAACAAGACTGAAAAAAGTACCTTCCTACTTCCAGAGAGATTACAGTCTAATGAGGATGAGAAATAAGAAAACAATAAAATGTAAAACCATCTGGTAAACTTCTAGAGAAAATAAAACTGTAATAACGTAGGAAAGGAAGCAAAGCTTCGCGTCAGAAAACTGACAAAGACTTTCATAAAGTGGTGTAATTAAACTGACATGAAGGATAGAGGGGTCTGATGAACAAAGGAGAGAAGAAAGAACATTCTAGGCGGAGGGAGCTCCATGTAAGAAATCACAAAGGGACTGGAAGATCTGGAGGGCATTGCACCCAATCTCCTTGGAGGCTACCACCCACAAACCTGCTCTAGGCATTGACTGAACTAGTCTGTTAAGGTTTTCATGTGTCAGCTGAAGGGTTGAACGTTGTCTCATAAATAACAGAGAGACGGGGAGAGGTAGGACAAACTTTGGCACAGGTAGGTTTATTGTGAAGATTTGAGGTCTAGGAAAACCTGTAGATGAAAAAAAATAAAGCTGGTTGAAAAATAAAGCATTCAAGTTTTGGGGAGGAAAGCTGAAAGAGAACAACACAGCCAGGAGACTCTTCCGCTAACGAGGGCGCGCTAAGACTCCAAGAGCTGAAGAGAGCCGGAAGTGGTGCTAACGCCGGATACGCCAGAGGCTGAAGCAGGAGAGCTCCACGTTCTAGGATAACCTGAGCAACTTAGTGGAGACTTTGTCTCGGAGTTAAAATAAAGGGCTGAGAACGAGCTTAGTGGTGGGGCACTTGCCTAACAGAAGGTCCCGTGTCAAGTGCTGAGAAAAAAGTCAGCATCAGAAACCCACATTCCAAGGGGCTATGGATACAATACATGGGAGAGAGGAGTTGATTTACCTGAAAGTCCTTCTCTTGAATGTGTGAGCCCCTTGTCTGGCTGCTAATGCTCTCTGACCTTCCCATAATGCTTAGGGTTTGTTTTGTTGTTTAGCATCATTCTACATATTGATATCTCAGGGAGTCTAAGGTAAGGCTTCTCCCGGTGTTCTCCATACTGGTATAGATAGAATAACAAATGTCTCAAGTTCACAGAAGTTTGTAGACTCTTCTAAATATGCACCGGGGCCCTCCAAGCCTTCCCTGCCCCCCAACTTCCTAGCCACAGAATCTCTTTTTTACAGTCCTGTCTTAGAATTTGTGTTCCCTTGGGCACACCCTAGAAATGCCAAGTTAGGGGCACCCTCTTCGACAGTAAGTAACATAGCAGATACGAAAAGCTTCTTTCTACAAGGAGGCCATGTGGAAGAGTGGACGCACGTGGCTTCAGGGGTGGCCAGATCTGAAATAGAAGGCTCTTTCTGCATTAAACCTGCCCCTGATTTATGGAAAACAGGTCAGCATTGGGTTTAGCATGCTTGTCTGTGAATTCCAAACAATGAGGGTGACTTTGCAGGCATGTAGAGGAATCACTAGGAAAAGTATGGAGTGCGTCAGCTGCTCCGTTTACACCGGGAGGCTCTGCATTTGAATGCAGGTCCGTGCTCCCCCTCCTGTTCTGACACGTGGCCTGTGTTGTGCACTGGTGCATTGACTCTCCACCTGTTGCTTCACAATCTTCACATTGTGTTACTTCTGCTCTTGCCCATCGTTGGTGCTGGCTGCTGTGGTCTGGCTTTGGCTTTCTGTCCAGAATGGTCAGCTTACTGGGAGAAGGCCAAATGGTCTATAGTGTGGATCTAGACACCATATGGTATGCTTTCCAGAGTCAGGTTTTATTGCAGTTAGAGAGTTTGCTCTCGCAGAAGCTCAAACTGCAGCTGGAATCTGGGGGTGTGAACCACAAGTTGTTTCTGTTCAATTCCATGGCTCCAGATCCAGTTTCCATTTTGCTCAACAGAGTGACACAAAAGCTGAATTAGAAGGTTCTCAGAAAAGACAACTGTTGTGACCTCTTCAGGCTACATTTGAAAATGATTAACACGCTATCAGCATGGGTCCTCTGGCAAGAAGGTAGATGTCTTTGTCAGCCTAACTGAAACACCAAACTTGGCCTAGATGGATTCTGTTCTAGGTTATAGGTTATAACAATCTAAGCCAGGGCTGGAGAGATGGCTCAGCAGTTAAGAGCACTTGCTGCTCTTGCAGAAGACCGTGGTTCAATTCCCAGTACTCATGTGGAGACTCACAACCATCTGTAATTCCGGCTCCAGGGGATCCCTTACCCTCTTCTGATATCTGAAGGCTCCTGCACACACACATTACATATACATACACTTAGACACACACATATACACATGAAATATTTTTAAATTACTGAAGCATAATATGATATCAGTAGCTGATATCATCTTCTACTCAAATAGCAACATTTTCTGTCTTTTTTTTTTTTTCCCAGACAGGGTCTTATTTTGTAACCCAGACTAACCTAGAACTTGTGATAATATCCCTGGGTGCTGAGATTACAGACATAAGCCACCATGCTGGCCTTCAAATGTCACTATCTAATATCAGCTTTTACTCAAATTTCTGACAACCCAAAGTAATGTGGATTCTTTAGTGTGATAACATTATCATTGGTAATCAAAATGAACAAATTTTAAGAATGTGCTTTTTTATTTTTCTGCTTAAAAACTTCCATGGTGACCTATTGTTTTCTGAATTAACAACATTCTGCTTACTGTGCTGTGTAAGACTCCCCGTGGACACCACGAAGTGAAGAAGAACTGAATCTTGTTTTAGAACAGTGCTTTTTAAACTTTAATACACACATGGGTGACCTGGCACCCTTGGTTCTTACTCAGTTGTTCAGAACAAGGTCATGGCAAGATTTCCAGCGATGAGGAAGGAAGGAAGAGCTATGAGCATTAGACCCTAGTGGGGTAGAAACAAGTCAGTGAAGGGCTTCAGTGGGAAACAGAGCATGTGACATGGAGCCCGAGAGAGATCTCCATAGCAGTTTCTGTTCAAACGCAATACTCAAATAAATCCAGGGGCCTCGAATATTCCACTTGTTCTTGTGATTTTCATTCTTCATCTGCCTAGCTGCTTTACAACAAGCATCCTGGGTTCCTGGGACTAAGAGACTAACCATGTTCTCCATAGTACTAGGACTGTGCTCTGGAAGGGGCAGTATGTGCTTTGATTTTCCCACACTCTATGAAAGAAGGTCCTCATTCCTGTATTGAAATCATAGTGATGGTAAGTAAGAGCTTGGCCATGAGTTACAAAGTTCAGTTTAAAAAAAGTCCCATGGACATTACACTTGGTGTAAGATTCCAGAACCCTAGTGCATTCTGAAGATGGCTTACTGAAGCTAACACTGAAGGTGAGTAGGTGATCAGGTTCCTTCTTAAGTTACCCTGTGTGAATCATAGTGCCTCAGATCAAAAGCACTGAGTCTGCTCAATTGAACTGACGTCACATGACATAACACTAAAACCTTCCTCAGGTCATTAGTTTTAGCTAGACCTTTGTATAAGTGTACACCATAGCTATGTTTGCTATTTATTATTGAATGTTGACTACTTCGCTTCTCTTTGTAGTTTTGAAAGTCTGAGGCTCAGATTACAGAAGACTCGTGTCCATGACTGGAGGTGATTTTGAGCATTAAGGATGAATCTGAAGTGTTCTTATTTGGTGTTTAGAGAACAAACTGTTCTGAAACGTTGGAGTTCCTGGCACCATTGTTCCTTCTGGGTTTTGCTCAGCTCTTTAATTGAGTCATTTTCATTTTAATCAAGTCATGGCTTGAAGCTATGCTACCACCCAACAGGAGCTAGAATTGATCTCACGTTGGTGTCTGCATAGCTGATCTCCGTTCTAAAGTACAGTCCCTGGTTTGTTTTCTTCCTGGCTACTGGGAAGGTAAGACATTAACAAGTTTATTGTTAAATCAAACGGGTTAAATTGTTGCCTGCTTACCTCCTTCAGTGTGAGTCAAAAGTTAATAAAATGGGACTGTTTTCTTGCCGAATGCTTTGGTTGTAATAT
Organism: Peromyscus aztecus; assembly: GCA_902168405.1. Lineage (NCBI taxonomy): Eukaryota > Metazoa > Chordata > Mammalia > Rodentia > Cricetidae > Peromyscus > Peromyscus aztecus. The sequence continues at coordinate 56,457 of CABHPQ010000382.1, forward strand.
TTAACTTCTGGGGTCAGGTCCATGAGGAAATTTATCCCATTATGTGCCATTAAATCTACATGGCTGCTTTGGGTGTTGGCCTCCACTATCATGATTCTAAATGAAGCTGTGTGTAAAAGTCTAGATTTTCAGCTACTTACTACATCCTTGATTAGTGAACATCTAGGGTGTGCCTGGGAGAATCCATCCTTTAAAACAAACCCCACACCCTAGTGTTACTAACATCTAGCTCACGGAGTGAAACTTTTGCCAGGACAGGTTTGGAATTACAACCTCAAACAAAGAAATGGTCCCAGCTGACTGAAAAATGGAAGGACCTATGTCTTCAGAACTATAAAATTCTGAAATGTGTTCTGGGGAACATCTGCATCCCAGTCTCCTGTGAAGCTTGTTTACAATCCCGATTCCTGGACCATATGCTTAGACTTACTGACTCTAAAATCCAAGACCTAGATTCTCTGCTTTTATCACAGTGCCCAAGGGGGTTCCTTGCACAGTGACATTTCCGAATTCCTATCTAGACAAATGAAAAACCAACCACTAAGGTGGATAATCTGCCTAGTTCTATGACCATATTCAATCCTGATCTGTAAAGAGTATGATTCTACAGAATGATTCTAAGAACTCATCCAGCAGCACTGATGACTGGCTGAGGCTGGAGGCTCAGCCAGAAGCAGCCAGTGCTCTGGATACTGGAATTTCACTGATGTTTCAGGCACTTTCTCCAAGTATCCAAATGGCTGGTTAAGATAGCCAGCTGCACAAGGAACCTCAGTCACCAAATCATCGCAGTCTCAATCCATAGTTATACCTTTGTTATTTCTGCTGCCGAACACATGTTCTAACATTGAATCACCCCTTTGGTTACATAATTTAAATGCTGGGAAGTTGACCATAAGGCAGACAATTAGATTGAAGTATACTGAAGTGGCTAATGACCAAAGGTGGAGAAGAAGAAAATAGATAGAGTCTTGTCTGACAGTGTAGGGAAGGAAGTCAAGAGCTGTTGGAAAACGGAGGCCTTCTGGCTCAGAAACAGGTAGAAATGGAGCGTGAGTGCCGAAGGAAAGAAACTACTCTTAGCTTTTGTGAGCAGTTCTCCTTACTGAAATCTGAAACATTCACAGACTCATGCATATTTGTAAAACACATTCCTTTTTGATGAGATGCATATTTGGTGAGGAGGTGTTGGAGGTGTGAAAGACAGAGGAAAAGGTGGAGAATGGGAATCTACACACGTGAGAGAGAAAATGAGCTAGAGACAGGAGTTGCGTGGATGTGCACCACCACAGCCTCAGTTCTCACTAGAGTGATCGCACAGCACAGTGTGGCATGTTCACACTTTCTGGTTCCTCAGAAGTGAATGCTGATGACTTCGCCGTCTGGGTCAGCAATTCCCCTTGCTCATCCCGGGATAACTGATACCCAGGTAAATCAGGTGGCTCCAGTTCACTTGTTAGGCTCTGCACCTTTTTCTAGATTTTGCAGAGGTTAATCTTTGGGGGGAAAAGACCTTAAATTCACATTTTAGTAACAAATACCTATTCTGTTTGCATGGTGAATTTGCTGCTGTATTACTAGATGATGGCTGTTCATTGTTTTTCTTTTATCGGTGACAGTCAGAATTTTTTAGCTTACCAGTCACTTACTTTACTTCCAGATAATTGCTATCATTGTTAACTTTCTGGCAAAAGCTGCAAAATAACAAATATTTATTATAACAACATGCTTGACAATAGAAATATTATACCCGTTTCACCTGCAGATGGGAGAAAACAGTGAAGTGAGTTCGCTCAGCTAGGCTTGATAGCACAGAACCAACTCCTTTTAAAGCCCAGGCACGTGAACCAGTGCTCGGTGTCATGGTGAGACAGCCTTACCAGGCAGCTGTCTTGGCCAGGCAGCTTCTTCTCAATCAAAACATTCAAGCCCTGGACACGTTTTAAAACTGCCAAGAGGACACACAAGGATGTCTGTATTTCTCAAATAGCCTTTATTTAGCCAGGAGACTCTGATATCTGTATTTGTTGTGATGATTTTATTAGTTGGCCAAGAGTCACTTCCCAGCACCTCCTGCATGTCTTCATTGCTCTATATGATGGGCAACATAGGCCATGCTCTTCCTTGGTTGTAAATATTCTACCCCCCAAACAGCATTAATATAGCAACTGTTTGTCTCCTGCTTATATAGAGTCTAATGCTATCCAGTCTGTTGTGTGGTCTCTAAGATTGTCTCATATGGAAAGAGTTCTCAAGAGGAATTTGAAGGATATATTTGGCAAATTCTAACTTTTATCCATAGTTTGCCAACCAGAATCCAGTACACAACCTTAACGCCTAAATGTCCGGGAAGCAGGAAGATGTGACTGGAGATCCATAGCCATCTCTAAACACTGTCTAGCAACGTGAAAGGACACAAAGATTGAGAGTAACTCTTGGCCCTGTGGAGACTTGAACCTATTACGGTAGTAGAAAGGAAGGCAACTGGCAACCACCAAATACCTCTCAAATTCATTTTTATAAAGGGAGATTTTGTGATTCACCCAGCAATTATTGAACAGCCACTGTTTCCTAAGGCCCGACCCATGCGTTGTGTGTCAAACACATATAATTCTCTCTTTTCAAGGAAGGACAAAGACAAACAGAAGTGCATAGCCACAGCGATGAACACTATAGAAATATTAGCTTCCTAGATTTGCTGTGACCAAGTTCCCTAGCCTGGGTGGCTTCAAGTAGCAAAGTTATTCCATCACAGTTCTGGGGGTTAGAAGTCTGAAAACACTGCCAGCGAGATCACACTCCCTCTGGGCAGGACTCTTGCCTTGCCTTGTGCTCAGTTCTAGTGTAGCCATTAGTTCTTGGCTGGAGGACATAAACTCCCACATCTGCTTATCTTCAATTCTGTGTGTCTCATGTGGCATTTTCCTCTTATAAAGGTAAGTCATACTGGATTAAGGCCTACTATTGTGACATCACCTTAGCCTCATTATACATGCAAAGAACCTCTTTCCAAAGAAGGTCACATTGGCAGGTATCATGGATTAGGACCTCAAAATCTGTTAGCAGAGTATAACTGCACCCATAAAAGAAGTGATTTCAGGATGTTAGGAAAATTCACAGGAACAATATTCAGGCAAAATAAATTTACAGAGATAGTGTCTAAGTTAAATCCTGCTATACCAGCAGTGAAGTAAAAACTCAGAAATAGGCATTCCAGACAGTCACCAGCAAGCTCAAGGGCCCAGTGTGCATCAACGTTCTAGGTAGGTATAATGATTTGATTGTGTGTCAGCTTGGCTGGACTACAGGTTACCCAGATAGCAGATCAAACAATATCTCTGAGTATGTCTATGAGGATGATTTCAGAAGGAACTAAATTGTAATAGTGCATTGGAATAGTGCACAATGACATGAAGACCTACCTAGAGCATGAATGTAGGAATGTCTAATCCCTTACAATTCCAAATAGAACAGTTTTTGTTTGTCCTCTGCTGGAGACTTCCATCTGTCCCTGTACTCAGACTCTGGAGCTCCTAGTTGTTGGCTTTTTAGGTCTTACACAGCTCAGCTGACATCCTCAACTCCTCCCAGTTCTCAGGACTTTGCCCAAGTTCTCAGGCCTTTGATGTTCTACTGAATCCACGACTTCTGTGGTTCTCAGGGCCCAGAGCTAGACCTCGTTGTACTACTAACTTTCCTTATACTCAGGCTAAAATATGGCATGTTGTAGAATTTCTTTGCCTCTGCAACTTTGAGAGCTGATTCCCACAATAAAACATTTAAAAAATCTAGCAACCCTACCAGGACAGAAGTTACTGAGAGGATATAGGGGTACTGCTGTAACAGATCTGACCATATTTTGTGGGGGAGGGCTGAGAAAGGACTTTGGAACTTGGGGCTAGAAAGTCATTGAGTGTTGAGAGCTCAGTGGGATGTTCTTTGCAGGAACTTGGAAGATAAGAATGTTAGAGCAGTGGGGATGATGGAGGCCTGGCTTGTGAAGTTCCAGAGGGAAGCAAAGACTCTGTGTGAAGGATCTGTGGTTCTGGTCAGCTGGAGCTGATGAACCAGCTGTGATTAACAAGAGACCAGAACCACTAAAGTAAAGCCTTTGTTTTGCTGGATAATGGATGCTGGTCAGCTGGGGCTGAAGAATCAGCTGTGATGAAGAAGAGACCAGCATCACTGAGGTGAAGCCTTCTGGGAAGTATTTCCTGAGAATTAGCACATGCATGCTGTGTTCCAAAGCTGGCCAAGGTTACACCTTGTGCTGGCAACCAAACTTGGTAGTATAAGAGTTACCCAGGTGCTGCTGGTTTTGAAGGTGTGAAGGGGTCATAAAGAGCAGCTGAGGCTTGACACTGTGTGGCAGGGCTGGATTCCCTGAAGAGAGCCCAGGAGAGGCTACTGGTGAAAGTGCAGCCCAGTTACAGCAAGAATCCCTAGTATAGAGATGCCAGTACCAGAGGATGACTACCAGAAACAACAGCCGTGGTACAGTGAAGCCAGCTGAGCCTAGAAGATAATCTGTGTGTGCTGCAGAGGGTGGAGCCAGAGAAGAGATCCAAGCCCTTTGGAGGAGCCCAAAAAACAGTAAGTGAATCCCAGATAATCGGACACTGAGTTATTTACACTTTGGGAGTTTGGTTTTGCTTTGTTCAGATTGTTACTGTGCCCTGGTTCTCATCTTTTGAAATAAGAAAGTAATTTATTTTTTTGATCTATAGGAGCCCACAGTTGAGACTGAATTTTTTAAAGAGATTTTAGGTTCTAAAAGAGGTTTTGGATTTTTAAAGAGACTGAATTTTAAAGTGTTTGAATGTGTAAAGACTGTGGGACTTGTAAAGTTTGTAAATGTTTTATATTTTGATGTTGATGTTAATGTGTGATCTTGGAATGAAGAAGAAAGGCAGGGTTATGGCTTAACAATGATATGTTTGTGTGTCACATTGACAAAGGGTCAGTTGTTCTGGCTAGTTTTATGTCAACTTGACACAAGCTAGAGTCATTTGAAAGGAGGGAAATTCAGTTGAGAAAACTGCCTCCATAATATCAAGCTGTAGGGCATTTTCTTAATTAGCGATTGATGGGGGAGGACCCAGTTTATTATGAGTGGTGTCATCTCTGGGCTGGTGGTCCTAGATTCTATAAGAAAGCAGGCTGAGCAAGCCATGGGGAGCAAGCCAGTAAGCGGCACCCCTCCATGACCTCTGCATCAGTTCCTGCCTCCACGTTTCTGCCCTGCTTGAGTTCCTGCCCTGACTTCCTTCAGTGATGAACATGATGTGGAATTGTAAGCCAAATAAACCCTTTCCTCCCTGAGTTGCTCTGGTCATGGTCACAGCACTAGTAGCCCTAACTAGGACAGCTGTTAATGGACTGTATGACCATGGTCACTCACTCATCTTCACCAGGCCTTGGTTTCTTCAGTCAAACAGAATGCCAAGATAGGCTCTCTTTAATGAGACTTTCAGCCCTGTTGTCCTAAAATAGTCTTTTCTTACAGTGTGATTACTGTTATTCCAGGAATGCAGACTCACCAAAAGGATCTGAGTTGTGACTATGCTTACACATCTTTGAAATGACTCGGTGATCTTTTAATTCAATTAGCCAGACATTCAGAGGTTTTTCAGAGCTGATGTGACTGGAAGTGCAACTAAGCTTAGGTGCCCATTCTTTATTCATCTTTAACTAATTCTTTTGGTCCCTAGTGGAGATAGGTACCTGGTTCAGTTATCCCATAAGACCTAAATATGTTTAATCAGGGGCTTTAGAGGGTCTTTGTCTTTTAAAAAAGTTGTTGTTGTTGTTGTTTTGATACAGAGTTTCTCTACATAGCACAGACTAGCCACAAGCTTATAGTCCTCTTGCCTCAGCAGCCATGTGCTACGATTATATGTGCTCTGCTAGGTTCCTCAGCTTTAATGTACTTAAAATCATTTGAATATGCAGGGGGGGAATGCAGATTCCTGGACTTTCACCTGGGGGGGGTCTGATTCTGAAGGCCCATAATGCCACCCAGGTCTCTGCACTTCACAAAGTTAAAGAAAGACCTGCCAGAGGGATCCATTTACCAGTGTGTAAGAAATAGTATCTTTGTGAGAAAAGACATTGTTGAAAAATACTGTCAATACTGTGAATGACTTGTGGTTTCTAAAGCATGAGTTTAATTGCAAGGGTTGTGTGTGCTAATACTGAAATGACAGATAGAACTACTACATACATACTCTGAAGCGAGTGGCATCCCTCTGGGGGCAAGTTGGGAATGGGCAGAGTTTGGTGGCTACCCCACTGCACCGTCCTGGCTGGAGTGTGCTGCTCTGGTAGGAGTTGTCACTTGTCAGCAGGTTTCTGCTCTCCACAGACTGTGAGGGCCAGCTCTTCCTCAAGTGTCCAGTCCTCCTCCAGGCTAGGAATCGGGATCCCCAGTGTCCCACGAGAAGATTCACTTTTTACCTGAAATACATATTAAGCAGGCTCCTGTTTCTAGAGAGTCAACAGTTCACAAGCAATTTGCCGTTCACAGTGATTGAATCCACTTAGACCTCAATTGACCCAGCTACCTGACAGCATACAAGCACATAAGCTCGCCACCTTGGAGACCTAACTTGATTGTCTGCTCTTCCCTACACCGCCCCCCCACCCCCACCTCCCCAGACCAGATAGTCTTCATTCTGTATTCAGAATACTCTCAATAGGATTAGAGGGTGTGGGCTAGGCAGTTGGCTAAAATGCAATTTCCTGCTGTTTGCTTTCAGATATTCTGATGTGGGCTTGCACTAAGAAGCTGAGAAATTAAATGAACACCCCAAAGGATGGTGATGTTAATGACCACTGGGTGAAACGCTACCTACCCCTCTAGTCCTTCATGTAGACATGTTCTTGGCCAGACCATGGACATTAATGTCTGGAAACCTTTATTACATTTACTCTGCTGAAAGGTCCATCCCATCCCAATCCAAGCAGAAGAACTGGGATTTTAATTTACCCTTCTCTCGTCTGGCATACTCTGCACTCTGTTCCCCACATTGCTTTGCTACTACCCCGTGTTCCTGTTGTGTTTTCTAAGTCACTCATCATAGTGACACACGGATTGTTATTTACATGGCTGTTTCTAATGTGAGCTCCTGGAAGGCAGGGCCCTGCTATCTTTGTTCCCTCAGTGCCCAGCACGGTGTCTGGCATGGTAGGTACACATGCATTGTATAAAAATGCATCGATTCTATGAAACCAGGAAAGATCCAGCCACAGGGAGGTGGCACGTGAGCACAAGTCACGCTTGTCTTCTTTGGTTGTTCTAAAATATAAGTTAGATGGTCAGCACTCTCCCAACAACATAAGTGTACATTGGAAATGAAATCTCAAGGTCAAGAGGCCCTGAATAAGGGTTTTTGTATAAATAATTGTCTCTACTTAGTAACATTTGCCAAAATTTTATTACAGAATTGATGTCTCCATTGTGTGGTGAGTGAGCCACTATCAGGGTACAAAACAGAGAAAAACAGAGGCCGAAGAGGGACATTTTAGAGGCAGGGGCCGGGACTTGACTCCATATTGGGCAGCTTTTCATCTCAGTTTTTGCCTTGCTTTGTTTGTTTGTTTGTTTGTCCATCTTGAGTTTTCTGAGAAGCAGCAGCACCCTGGGCACAGGCATGTTGTCATACACCAGGCATTTAGACATCTATTAAGGGGAGATGAAAAGAATATTTGATTCGGCTAGGCATAAGACAGGCAGTAGAGTATGGGATTCGGATGGGGGGGGCACCTTCTTGCTAGTGGGGGTAACTTGGGGCTGGTAGAGGACATAGTGTGGTGGATTGTACCTCAGATGCAATTACCAGGGGCCTTCCCTCTTTCACTCCAGTCAGCTGCAGTGACCTCACAGCATTACACAGAGAGCTTTCAGAAATGGAAAGCAAATGCAGCTCTTGAAAATAATCCAGCTTAATCCATGCTCAGCTTCCCTCCTCTTCCCTAAATGGTCTGAAATTCACCTCGATTTATACCAGGTTGAGCGGCCTCCAAGTCTGTCCTTCAGGAAATATTTCATAAAGACAGTGCTTTGTGCCCTCATCATGACCCTACTGGAGAGCAGGCAGGCCCTGTAAGCTGTCTTAACGTTAGAGATGAGGACACTGAGCATGCTCCCTACCCACAGAGGTGTAGGTGAGTGGTGACCTCCCCTCTGCCATGCTCAAACACAGATTGCGGTGTGGAGAGGTGCACGCTAACTGTTTCCCCTCCTAGACAAAAAGTACGAAGCTAAGAAAACAGAAACTTCGTGTCCAGTTCAGCTCTTTCTAGATAGCTGATGTAAGGAGAACTATTGGTGGCAGATGTGAGGACAGGGCAGCCAGAAAGGGGGCTTTGATCCAGAGCTAATGGTGAGTCCACTGTGGGAAGAATCAGTAGATGACTGCGGGAGTCGTCCTCACTAGCAGCAGCCTTTGCTAGAAAGCACCTATCGCCACAACACAGCAAGAGCGGCCCCTCTTTTCTACAGGTCACAGGGATTAAAGCTAGTCCATGATGGGCAGAAATGATTTATTCAGAGCACGGTTTATTGTCTGTCTCTAGCTACCGTGCTGAGAACAAGGCCAGCATTCTCCTCTAGACCTCTGGGGCTGACTCTTAGGCACCAGTGAACACAACTCCAGCCTTCTGGAAGGAATTGGTTAGACTGCCAGCTTCAGACCATACAGTGCTTGGATGATAGTGGGACTTCTAAGATCCAGTAAATGACTTTAAAAGTAGTCAGGACAGGGGCCAGGGAGATAGCATTTGCCATGAAACCATGAAGGTCAGAGTTGAGGTTCCCAGAAAACTATATAAATGCCAAGTAAGTGAGCACGTGCACCCAGGCACATGCAAACATACACATGTACATGATCACCACAAACACATGAACAAACATGAA
>CABHPQ010000382.1:66891-79399 GCA_902168405.1 Peromyscus aztecus
GGGTAGGAGAAGGATGGGGAATGAGAAGACTCAGGAGGGTAGGAGAAAGGCAGAGAAGACTCAGGAGGGTAGGAGAAGCGCAGGGAATGAGAAGAGGGCAACTGTCAAGTCCAGCTCCTTGTCAAGACTGAGGTTGTCGATGCTCTGTCCACTGCATATTCAAGCATGATTCTTAACCTCTGGGGTCTCTAAAATCACCCCAAAAATTTAAATACTTGTATAGATACCCTCCATCAAAACACCGTAACATCCTGGGTCACGGCCAAGGCCACTTATTATACAGAGTAGTTGGGGCTTTTAGGTAGAGTCCCCAGAACAACTACTCTACAGAGAAGTTCACTAATTATCAAGGCTCCTCAGTCAAGAGCACACTCAACTACAGTTGTCAGCCAACCTACATTTATGTATCCCTTTCCCATTTATGACTTAACGAAGCTCTGCAGAGCCTGAGGTAGTAGTTGGCAAAGGCTCCCAACACTTGCTGGAAGCCACACAGCACAGACTGGACCCAAACACTAGAGTCCTGTGCCCCCGGGACTAGTGTGGACATTTTCTCCAGTTGCAGTATATCGGTAGGCTACTAAAAAGGTATCCACTCCCAAATCAAAGTGAGTTCCAAGTGCTAGCATTTGTGCCTCCTGTTTTAGGAAGCACGCTGTCTTTTGGCCTCCCATATGCTTTGGGCCACAATATTCCTTCTTTTCAGCTCCAGTCATGAGGGGCTTTCTCTGACCTTCTCAGTACACTTGAATGTGTCTCCTCTCCTGCTTCTCAATCATAGGGAAATCATACATGAGAGAAATTCGCTGTTGTGGGACTCTGTAGCCAGCTTCTTTAAGCTCTGTTTTCTGAAAGTCTTTTTTTTTTTTTTTTTTTTTTTTTTCAGTTTGGGTCAACAGAGTTCTTATTTTTGCTACCTCTAGCTGCCTGGTTGCTGTCTCTCCAGGCCTTAACCCATGACCACTATGGCCTTTGTAGAAACATGGGTGTTCGACTCCTCTTTGTGTGTGTGGCATTGGCAGAACACAGCTGTATGTGAGTGTGCATGCACACATGCATGGGTGAGTGGGAAGGCCAGAGGAAGACCTTGGGAATGGTTCCTCAGGTGCCATCTAATGTTGCTGTCGGGATAGCATCTTTCACTGGCATGTTGCTGGGCTGGCTGGCCTGTAAGCCCCATGGATCCACTTTCCTCACATCCCCAGCGCTGGAATTCTAGGCACTTCCCAGGCTTAAACAAGAGCATCAAACTAAGTCCTTGTGCTGACAAGGCAAGCACTCTGTTTATCAACTGAGCCCTCTCCCCTGCCTTACTTCTCTTAGGGGAATCTTTTACAAGAAGTTAATGGGTCTTATATGCAAATAAAACCATACTGAGATTTTTTTTGTATGTGTATGCGTTTTGTTTATGCAAGCTCAGCTGTGTGCAGGCATAGTAGTGTAAGCAGTTGTGAGTGCATGAATTCAGGGGCCAGAGGTTGATGCTGAGTAGCTTCCTTACTTGTTCTCTATATATTGGAGCAGGGTCTCTCACTGAATCCAGAGCTTGCTCATATGGTTAATCTAGTTAGCCAACTTTTTCCATGTATCCCTGTATCCCTTCCAAGGACTGGATTGCAGAATGGGCAGCCAACCATACCTGCCCCTCATTTAAGTGGGCGCTGGGGATTTGAACCCTAGTCTTCACACTTGTGTGGCAAGTGCGTTACCCAGTTAGCCATTGTCCCACCCCTCACAGTAGGTTTACTGTCAGCTCTTTGGCAATGTCAGTATTTGTGATTAGGTGTTGAAAATGGAAGTTCTCCTAATTGAAGGATGGATTTTCCAAGGTAAAATAAAAATGAAAGCAATAAGAATCCCCAACTCTCCGAGCATCCTGCATAATCAAGATATTATTATAAATGTACAATAAGGTGGATATTGGCAGTCCCCAATATATATCCTAAGGCAGAAACCTAGCGGTGAATTTCCAGCATTGGTGTGTGCCTGGGAAACATCTGAGAAATGTTTAAAGTGCTGTTCTCATCCAGGGACTCTGATTCAGCCATCCCCAGGCAGGGTCCAAGAACCAGCATTTTCCAGATGACTCTGGTTAGATTAGACCGGAACCGTTTCCCGAGAAACTCCTTCTCAAGCTCAGACTCCTAAAGCTGAGCTGACTTGGAATCTTTTCTTAAAAAGCCTTCACACGGTTTTCACTTCAGAGCTATTTTGAGCCAGAATGTAAAGAGGAAAGAAGACAGGAGAATAGTGGTGAATCGACACAGCAGATTTAAAAGATCAGCTAGCATCACAAACTAAAAGTCTAATTTGTTCTTAAAATACAGTCATTACCAACATTTGAAAATTACTCGATTTTTATGTCTTGGGTCTCCGTAACTGTGAAGAGAGAAGGGAAAGCTCTCTCTCTCTCTCTCTCTCTCTCTCTCTGTGTGTGTGTGTGTGTGTGTGTGTGTGTGTGTGTGTGTGTGTGTGTCTATGACATTAAGTACTGTAGTAAACTGCGATGTGCCGGTGTCTCATCTTCACATGATAATGCTGGGTTAAGCCTCATAATCACTTCTATGTTTGCTTCCCTTTGTCTTTCCTCATGATTATCCTCCTCCTAAGCACATAGGTTTGGGTCAGTAGAAACCCTGGTGGCTCTATTCAGTCCCCCTGAGTTTTCCTTTATTGCCTCTCTTCTCTGTTAGCAACTAGACAAATTAATGCTATCTACTGTTACCATATCTCGCTACATCAGATAACCAGACTAGGAGTCTAGCAAACACTAGTAGGTTTAAGAAGACAATGAGACACAATGTTTCACATCAGTACTGCCTAGAAAAATGCAAAACACGTGGTTCTGCCTGAACTCCCGTGATTTTCTTCTCCTCAGTTATATCATTCAGCTGTTCTAAGCGCCCTCCCGGCACAGCAGCTGCTAGGTATAGCTTAATTAATTTAAATACAATGTGGAGGCTTGCCCCCAACTGCTGCCCTCAGATTTACAAATATGTTTCCTACACCAACTGCTTTGATGATGCAGTCTTTGGAATTAGAGGAGCCTATAAACTCTTTTTTAAAGCAGACGAAAACATGGTAGGATTTAAGTGACTTTTCTCCTTGCTTGGCTCTTATATTCACCTGCTCATTCTACACCCATTTGTGAAGTGGCAGGGATTGTACTAAGACCTGGGTGCAAGCGAAGACAGCCTAACCCTGGTGTATCTCGAGTTCTGGGGGAGGAGAGACTGCCGGTTGTATAAATAAATCATTTCAGCCACCCCGATTTTAAGTAGGACTAAGAACTATAGCAATTTGAGCAAGACGTTGTGGAGAACTACCGGATGGACAGAATGCCTGAGAAGGATGAGGGGATGTCTCTTCAAGGATGTGACAGTGGAAGGACATCTTGGCCATCAAGCAGGACTCAACCCTATAGATGGGTCAGGAAGAAATGGAAGGGAATGAGCAACTTGTCAAGGAAACTGAGATTCACTTGAAACACAGGGCAAACTGTGTGAAAGTACCAAGGTGAACTTGGACTCAGCTCATCATTGGACCTCTGAGGAACATTCTAAAAAATGAAGAGCTGCTGAAATCTTCAGAGAGATATAACTTCGGTCAGAGTTATCCATGTAGCTGTGAAGAACCAGCCAGAAGTGGACCAATCAGAGGACTCCACTCCCTTGCACTAGCGATTGGCCAGACCATGGTAATTAACCCATGGCAGCAAGGCTTGGGCTTCCTCAGGACACCTGCATGGCAGAAGACCACTGCTGGCTGGAATCGAATGGAGAGAACTCCTCATAGCCACAGATTGCCTGTCATGTCTGTGGCTTCAACTCACAGGATTCAATCAAACATGGATCAAAATATTCAGAAAAATAGTGTACCTCTGCTGAACATGGCCACAATCCCCTAAACAAACAGTTTACACACATCATCTCCATGGCACTAAGTATTGCATTAATCTGGAGATTTGAAGTATATAGGAGAATGTGTATAGGCTGGACACAAGACTACACCATTTTACCTCAGGGACTGGGGTATTCTCAGATGAGGAACTACAGGAGCCTTGGAGCCAAACCACAGCCATTGATGAAGGCCAGCTTTGGACCTTCATTAAAAAGAGTATTCAATGCAGAGAGGACAGGCATGAGTCACAGAAAAGGAGAAAATGGGGTCAGTGCTCAGTGCTCTCTTTATGGACACTGAATCCTCAATAGCTGTACTAGTTCCTCTTCCTAAAACCTAGCTCTTTGGGGGTTATACTGCCCCGACCTGTGCTTCCCCAACAGCCTTCTAGTTGCTTGAGTGTATCAGATTTTGGGGACAAGCAGCCAAGTACACTAAGAATGAGGCCCACATTCACCTCTCCTCTACCAGAAATGCCCAGAGGAACCCCAAAATGTGGAGAAATGGCCTCTCTGTGTCTTAATAGATTCATTTACTTAGATTAAAAAATAAAAAGCTGTCCTGGGAAGAGACCACTAACAGCAACATGCCGTCTTATGGGAAGGATACCCCAGACCATTTGCTTGAACTGTGAGCCAGATGCACAAAATAGCAAACCTAACAACCATTCTCACTCCCAAACACAGAGCAGATGGGAACTCCGAGACCTTGCTGTCTGTGAGCTCCTCCCATTTTGTCTGCCTGGCTAGGAGGATAGAAGCAGTTTAGGAGGTTAATTCTGCAGCCTTAATTTTTACCACAGAAGCAATACAATCAAAGGTATGTTTTAATTTTTTTTTCAGTCTGATGCCTGAAGAATCCTGTGTTATAGTAGTCCAATATGGGCAGAAAGTGAATGAATCCAGTGTGTGGTCAGACCCCTGACCATACTTATGTCTCCCACAAAATCAACAAGACTGAAGTTATCAAATATACCAGTTCTCTAAGCCTATGACCAACTGCTTGAAAAAAAAAATGGCCAGTGCTAACTCAGTTTCTAGTCACTCAGAAGTAGGTAGTCTGTGTCATCATTAGAGGACAAGTTGGAAGGCCTTTGTAAGCACAAGTCATCTGGCTAGGCTGGCTGGAGCCTGGCTGGCTCCAACCTGGCCAGATAACACATTGAGCACCAGGCTTGGCTCCTAGAGGTGTTTAGGGCAAACCCCAAAGTGGCTGCATTGCTGTAATCTGGCCTGAGTGAGCCCACAGCACAGACAGAAATCAAATTCTGTCTTGCCAAGTCCCTTCTGAAAAAGCATACCCCACTGGCAGCAACTTCTTCTCCTAAGGATTCTGGGAGGAGATCCAGACAGAAGAACTCTGTGTGGGACAAACCAGCACTTTCAGCATCCTGTTTCCTCTCCTGGCAGACAGACATGTTTCTTTTTGTCTGTTGCAGAAACTAGAACTGGATCATGTGCTTAGAGAACCAATAAGATGGAAATCAGCAACCAAGGGGGAAACCGCAAAGGCTATTCGAGGAGGCCAGGGGCAGAGAACGGCAAAGAAAAGCAAGTAGGTCAAAGCCCAGACAATGTGAGTCTGGCTGGACCTGAGCGATTCTGTGCAGGGAGCCTCAGGTGGGGTCAGCTTGTTCCAGGGACTTCTGCTGCCAGAGGAACGCTGCCTTGGGAACTGTAGCACCATCTGTCACATTTAGAGCCACAGTCTCCATTCTTAACTGAGGAAGAAATGGTTACCTTTCTTGTGGAGGGAGAAAGGGAGGGAGGGAGGGAGGGAGGGAGGGAGAGAGAGAGAGAGAGAGAGCACTAAGCTGCAAGTGTACATTTTTAATGGGTCAAAAACTGAATGTTTTGACCCCTCAAATGCCTTTCCATTCTTCCCATCTTCCCCCTTTGCTGAACTTTCCTTCCTCCAAATATTTATTGAACATCTGCCGTATGACAGGCACTACAGTTTCAAATGGACAAGGGAGAAAAATGTCACTGTCTCCTGTCTCAGAATCTGTGGCCTCTGAGATCTCTACTTCTGCATGAAGACCTATTGCATATTTTAATAGACACACAATGTTCAAAATTGTTTCCAACCCATACCCACCTCTCCACAAATAATACTTTTAAAAGCAAACTGTGTGGCTAGAGAATTGACTCAGCAGTTAAGAGCATTTGTTGCTCTCACAAAGGACCCATTTGGTTTCTAGCATCCACATGTTGGATTCCAAGCATCTATAACTCGAGTTCTGGGTATCTGATACCCTCTTCTGACCTCTTCTAGCATCCACAGACATGGTGCATGCACACATACACACACACACACACACACACACACACACACACACACACACACGCATGCATGCACACACACACGGGTGCACACAAATAACATTTTCAACAAATTTTAAAAAGAATGTAATGTGCTTCTCTTTTCAAGAATGTCATAAACAATGTCACCATTTGTCACCCGTCAGTGGTTCTACATTTGAGCACAAGTGCTACAGTGCTCTCCACAAGGTCATATCCATTTCAGCAGCAGTAAAAATAGATAGAAATCTAGTTCCCACATCTAATTCACTTTGTTTTCTAACCTTATTTATACTGACATTTAAATTTTTTTAAATTTGTAATTACTCAATGTAATTAAATTTATTCATATTTTCTTTCATAATTTCTTCTTTATAATGCTTAGGGAGGCTTTTCCTATCATAAAATTATTTTCAAAAGATACTTTCTTCTAAAAACCTTTGATCCATCTGCAATTTAATTTAATGTAAGGCTTTACATTAGCATACAAACTTTTTTCTTTCCTAAATATTTTCAAGAGCTGCAATTTTAAGGGCTGGTTTTGTGCACTGAATGATGCTTTATGATACAAGTTTGTGTTTTTTCTATATATTAATGCTAGAAATTCCATTATTCCAAAAACTGTTATTCTAGTCTAGTCAAATAAAAATAATCCTATGGAAAAGAAATATCTCATGGTTTGGCAGTCATTCATCATGTAAACTGGGAATTTTGGAGAGCAATGCAAGATGTTGTCAAGTGGATTTTGGAGTGAGAAGGCAGATGATACAGTGTTTTTGGAGGAAAAGGAACATTGAGTTGAGAATCTGGCATTGGTGGAATGTGAAGCCAATGGAAGACAATTCTGAGCACTTGTGAAGTCATAGGCAGGCACAGGCAGATCCTATGTGCCCTTTAAGAGGCTCTAATGTTCTCTGGTCATGTGGTGGGGTAGGACATCGTGGGAATGCTGAACATGACAGGAACATGCAGATTTGGTTTGAAGTCATTGATTTGGTGGATCTTCATCTGGAGACAAAGGAAAAGAATCTCCTTGTGACCAATTAAGGAATAACAAGGAGGCCCTGCACAGAGAATTTGCAGATAATTAATAGTATTCTCAGAGATTTGAGGAACATCATGTAAAGGTAAAGGAATAAGAGGAATAAGTTTGACTTCTAACTTGTGGCTGAGTAAATGATGGTATCAATCTAATGAAATGGAATTATACAAAAATGATCAGCAGTGAATACTCCTACCAGGAAATGTAAATTAAGTCATGCATGCACCTAAGTGAGTAAAATAGGACCTATGCACCATGTGTTGGCAAGGATGAGGAAATGGGAAATCTCATCCACTCCTACTATGGGTGTAAATTGACAAAACCCTTTGTAAAAAGGATCTAGGCATATATACAAAGGGCTAATTCAGCAATCCTACTTCTAGACATGGAACCAACAGAAATGTGTACCCATGTTCTCCAAAAAGATATGTGCAAGAACAGCAGTATTGTAGCACCGCTCTGATACCTCCCTGTTTAAAATCGTCAAGAAGTCCATCAGCAATAGAATAGAAAACAAACTGTAGTTTATTAGCATACATGGTAATATAATAGGATACTACAAATTATAAGAATTACTATGCTACAGCTATAGAAAACATGGATGAAGCTCATGAATATATTGTGCTAAAGAGAAAAAACACAGAAAGAGCACACTATCTGGTTCCATTTCTATAAAATTCAAATCAATAATAATTAGGAGTTCAGCTAGTGCCACTTTTTGAATGGTAGGATAGTGATTGGAAGAAAGTGTGGGAAAGTTAACAATTTTATCCTATTTCTTATGTGGCTTCTACCTACACAGGTGTATATATCTTTCCAGAAAGTCATCAAGCTGTTTCCTTAAGATCTATACTCTTTTTAATATGTATGTGGTGAATGAATAAAAAGCTTAGCACATTCCTGTGAGTAGTAGCATGTGTAAAGATTAGTTCAGTTTCAGGGAGGCTGGATATTGAAATAGATAAGAATACAGAGATCACTGAGAATGTGTACCTGAACCTTAGGGCAGAAGAACCAGCTAGCAGTAAAGGACATGTAGGCACACTGTTGAAGGAGAGTGGGTGACAGCCGTGTGTGTTGGATAGAATGCTGAAGAACAGCATCACTTTGGAACTGAGCAGGAGAGTAAGTCAGGAAGAAGACTGGAAAGAGAGAATGGAAATAAAAAACAAAGAGCAGGAACTTCTACAAGAGTCAAGGGAGTTCAATCATCAGAAGGAAGTAATCAACACAATCAGAAGATGGGAGTGCCTCTTGGGGTTATAGGCGACAGGTCATGGCCTACTTCAGCCAGAGTGGTCTATCCAGCACAGGGTTGGCTTTGAGCTGGTTGTAGTTGGGCACCAACAGTAAGTATGGTGAATCTCTAGAACACAGGTTTCTAGGAGTCATCTTCAGGCATTGTGTGTTAATCTTGCTTGGAGCTCTGACGTTTCAAAGTAGATAGTCCCAATCACACCTTGAGAAAGTCCCAGCTAGGGCATAGAATGAGTCTGCTGTGAAGCCCTTAGCTTCTCAAACAGTACAAGTCAGCTGGTGTTTAAAATTCAGTTTACTCACTTTATTAAAGAGAGGCCATCAACACCAGTCTAATAGGATTAAATGTGTGAGTATAAAACAATGCATGCAAGTGCCCATTACTGTGTTTTTCCTTCATCTGGTATAGGTATACAGCCCGTGACGTACTTTCATCAGAAGACAAATGCAAAACTTAAGTGCTAAATGAAATTTGAAAATGGTGTTCAATACCTGAAGAGACTTCTGGATTTTGAACAACTTGTAATTTTCATAACAATAATTATTAAAACAATATTATGTCCTGAGAAAATATTTGATGAAGAGACTTAGAGATAGCCCATAATTGCATACTTCCATGAGGTAAATGTAGAGTATCCCTAAAGTAAAGAAAGAAATGCATAATATATTGATAAATTAGATGGATTATCTTTAGAATTTGGCAGGCATCAAGGTAGCAATAGGGGCCACGGCTATGTTTTAATAACTCTTGCAAGAACAAAGAACATAAGTCACCATGAAAGGTGACTTATGCCCTAAAGTTTATGCTTCAAAGTCCATGAAACATCAATTTCATTTCCTTAATAAAGAAGAAAACTACCACAAAACTATACTATAGTGAATGAAAGGCCACTGTGTAAGATTCCATTATGAAGCCACATGACCCAGTTATAGCTGCCAGAGTGTCTGTTGGGCCAGGAATGGTGCCCAGTGCTTATATAAAGTTAAGGGTGGAGACAATAAGATCAAAAAGTTTGAAAGAGTTATGGCCATATTTGAGACTACTGATCCATTACCTCTGGAAGGGTGATTCTGTGCTCACATGAAGACGATAAAGCTGAAACTAGGTTTTGAATGCATCTGTGCTGGAACAATGCTAGCGTGATGTACCAAGCAAAGGGGATGGAAAATCACCATGGGACACCTTGTGGCACAAGCTGGCTAGGCACCTATTTGATCTGTCTTCTCTCACTCTTGACAATACTGACACACTGCCAGCTAAGGCCCCTTGCAGTGAGTTTTCGTTACATTATTCAATTTTGGCCAAACAAAGATGAGTAGGCATAATCCATGACTTTCCTTTCTTAGCTCAAGAGCAAAGAGAGGGAAGGAAATTGTTTCAAATCAATGCTCAGAGGAGACATGTCCTGGTGTTTAGGAATGCCCATTGGGTTCTGACCAAAGTGAAACATACCACGAGTGTACACACACACACACACACACACACACACACACACACACACACATTCTTTTTTGTTCAATAACTGAGATTTAGAGATGCATCAGACTATTTTCTATTGCTATGGCAAACTGCTTAAGGCTGGGTAGTTTACAAAAAAGAGAATTACTTCACATTTTGAGGGCTACAAGTCAAGGTTAGGCAGCCCATAGTTTAGCCTTCAATAAGGGATCCATAGCTGATGCATCACTGTGATGAGAAACTGTACAGAAGAGGTCACATAATCATATAAGAAGACAAAGAGACTCAAGGCCCAGGCTTCCTCTCTGGTCAGAACTAAGCAGAGGTTCTGTGAAAACAAAATCACCATTCCCTTCCAAGGCCAGCACCTTTATGACCTAATTATTTCATCATGGGCTGCCCTCTTAAAGGTACCACCATCTCTCTACACAGACACAGGGCCAGCTTCTAAGTTTCAAGTAATTGAGACTTTTGGAGAACATATTCAACCATAGTACGTGTTTAGCTTGTGCAGCAATCCAGTAACCTTGAGGACCTTTAATGATACCTACCAGACCAAGCAGCTCTGGGCTTAGTATCAACATCCATTAGTTAAGGGGTCAGCCAGGTCATGTTGGTGAGAGCTGATAACACCTTTAAGGACAGATAACAGACTTACCACCAACTGCTTAGGGGAAGTCCTCCAAACAAAATGGAACATTGACGATGATGAAGAATGCAATTAAAAGTAAATATGCCATACCAAATAAATGAAGAAAACTGACCTAATGTTGTATTTCTGCAAAAGGTGTCTTCCTATCAGAACAGAATGCTGATTAGACAGGAATAAGCAGTAATGCTGATAGTTTAGATGTAATTATTAGTGAAAACATGTAACGTTCTCTCTAAAATATGAGATTTAAGTCACATCGATAAAGGACTTTGGGGACAGTAAGGGTTTAAAACTTAGCTAGGCAATTGCTTTGCTAAAAGATCAGTACCGTTATCACATCTGCATGCATAGGCAAGTGTGTGTGTGTGTGTGTGTGTGTGTGTGTGTGTGTGTGTGTGTGTGTTAGGCAGGATAACACTATGTTTTTAATATAATTGACCATTCTTTGGCTTTTGTCTCTTTGAGGAACTGGTTGCAAATATAGTGACTATGTGACCTGCATTCCTCAGGCCAGGGTCTATCTGTGACTTCTCTCTCTGTCCAGTTATTAATAGGGTCCCCTTTCTTCAGAGTGCTCTAGTTTAAATGATGGATTAGATGCTCTGCCCATGATCTCAGGGCAAACAAGCCCTCCACTCCCAACAGCTGACACTCACATCAGTCACTGATATCTCTAATGATGCCCAGAAAGTTGTGTTGATGGAGCAGAGAGCAGTTCCTGCCCTTTAGCTGTAGGTGACAATCATTTGTTAGAGTTTTATGTGGGTTTGCTGCATACCCCTTTGTCCCCAGACCCTGGAGCAGTAAAGGAATAGAAGCAGGCTTTGCTTGCACATGGGTCGCCTTCCCTGTTGTTACAAACACAGAATGGACCTAATAACCAACAGCTTCTCTGCTGCATGCAATTATTCCCAGGAATCAAGGCAACAAATGAATCATTTTAAGATGCAATTATTATTTTGAGTAGTTATCTCCAGTATTTTTTTTCTGGCCTGGGATAATTCTGAATAATACATACTGCAAGTGAATTAGAGAAACAGGCATTTTACAAACAGCATGTGTTAGAGGATACACCAGCACATAGTTTTGATGTATGGTCTCTTATGGTATTTTTCCAAGCAGATTTGAGGAAAGATGTGTTACTAAATGTATGAGAATGGAGCAATGACAAAATCATTTGAAAATTTTCTAACGCTAACATTACTATTGCTGTGGCCATGGTTCTCAAGTTGGTCTTTCCATAGCCCATAGGAACTTGAACCAAGTACAGTGTACCTTTTTAGAGATTCAGTTTTACTTACCATTTACAAGTCCAAGATTTTATGCTTGAATGAGCCTGGATAGCTCATTAAACAGAATGTGAGGTGCATGTGCAAGTTTAAGGTAGCAGAGCCCTTCCCATTTCTGGGGGACCCTTTTGTGATTCTCCCTGTGACTTCTAAATTCAAAGATGCAAAATTAGAAAAACACTGTTCTCTGTAGAATGCTCTCTCTCTCTCTCTCTCTCTCTCTCTCTCTCTCTCTCTCTCTCTCTGTGTGTGTGTGTGTGTGTGTGTGTGTGTGTGTGTGTGTGTGTGTGTGTTGGAGGGTCATCATAAACCATCTGTTTCCTGTCATGGTGTCCAACCTAATGAGCTTAACAGAACTATGTTAAGAGCTCTGGCCATTTACTGATCCTAAAACCTCACATACATGAGTGGAGATAATGATGGTTAATTTGTCTTATTTTGACTATTAAAGGATGTACTGCCAGGATTGCCTTCCATGATACTCAGTTCCTAACAAGCCTCTCAGTTATGTAACACATCCTTCCTGGCTACGTTTTCTTTCATTCTTTGAAAGGAGCAAGCATAGGACAAGTCCCACTAAAATGCCATAAGCAGGTTAACTGTGCTATT
>CABHPQ010000383.1:3910-14287 GCA_902168405.1 Peromyscus aztecus
GAAGGAAGGAAGGAAGGAAGGAAGGAAGGAAGGAAGGAAGGAAGGAAAACAGACAGATAATAGGCCTAGCCAGGCATGGTAGTACATGCCTTTAGTCCCAGCACTTGGGAGGCAGAAGCAGCTGATCTCCAGGTAACCTGAGTTCCAAGCCAGCCTAGTCTACATAGTGAATTCCAGGCTAGCCAGGGCTAGAAAGCAGACCCTGTCTTAAGGGAAAAAAAAAAAAGAAAGAAAAAAATAAGGCTTTTAAATAGTGAAATTTACTGTTTTGTTTTCACATTGCATATACATGTGCACAAAAGCATGGCTTAAGACAAAGAAGGGGGTGTAAAGAATTGTTAGTTTAACTGAATTGCTCTATACTATAAATTCTCTGGATTGGTTGCTTCTGTAATGAAATAGTTTTAGCAAACTCCCAAGGATATTTTCCCCAAACAAGCCATGGAGAGAAAGTCCATTTCAATACACTCAAGACCTAGGCTTTATTTCCTTTTAACTATTCATCCTTATCCCCCAGTATAAGCACCCAGTGACTAGTAGCTTAGTGTGTTTCCTGGTCAACAGACTCATTTCCACAGATAATCTCATTTGATCCTCAAAACTCAGTAAGATCACCCCACTTGATGGAGTAACAGCCGTCAAACATGTTTAGGTCTGGAGTAGACAGAGGCCATGGTGCCTTTTGAGGAACAAAATGGACTAGTAATATTTAAGTTATATAGTTCTTTCTAGGTTCTGGGGTAGGCATCATTTGACTACAGAGCAAACAAAAGCCATGTGGGCTAATGAGGGAATGATTAGCCAAGACTCTTCAGAGAAAGAGAGCCGTGTGTGTGTGTGTGTGTGTGTGTGTGTGTGTGTGTGTGTGTAGCTTTATTGAACTGGCTCATAGGATTGAGACTCAAGGACAACAAGCAGGTTGGTCCTTTACCCTAAGTCTCAGGATGAGAAACAGGGCAACTCATAGTTCAAGGTCAAGAAAAGATGAGGTATAAAATGAGGCAGAGAAAGTCCTCCCTCCCCCACCTCTGCATGTACCATTCATGCCCTCAGCAGCAGGAATAGTGCTCAGTCACACCCAGAAGAGCAGTCTACTGAGTTAATCTCATCCTCCAAGACACACCCTGCAGGATCACCTGACCTGCGTATCTCATCGGAACATCTCAGCTTAGCTCAGGGAGTGCCAGTGTTTCAAGAGCAAAGAGCTTAAGACAAACAGCTGTGAGTGAAAAATACCCACCCATGAGAAGTCAAATGGCTTGCTTTCTCTCTGCCACAGAGGCAGCCAGCAACGGAGTCAGCGTTATATGCTTTTTCCGTGAAATGACGCAAACTCTTCAAATTGCATTCACTTGACGTGAAAATCCTCAAGGCAGATTAATAATCGGAGCAATAGAAAAGTGGCAGTACTCTATCGAAATCGGTGTAGAGGTTCCTCAAAAAAACGAAAATAGAATTGCCGTATGACCAGCCTGTGCCACTCCTTGGTGTATACCCAAGGGGCCACACAAATACTGGGATACCGTGTTTGTTGCTGCAATAGTCACACTAACCAAGACACAGAACCAGCCTAGATGCCCACCAACCGATAGTGGATAAAAAATATGTGCCACATGTACTCAGTGCAATTATTTTCAGGTATAAAGACAACAAATCATGACATTTGCGGGGAGAAAAAATGGAAGAAGCTGGAGATCATTAAGTTAGGTGAATAAACCAGACTCAAAATGACAAATAATGCATGTTTGCTCTGAGACGAAGGCTCTGGATTTAACTCTATGTGGGGGTGGGGTCATGAAAGTAGGGAGGGGATGAGGAGGAGGGATGAAGAGAGCCTAAGGGAAGACATGTGGAAGAGAGGGTAATAACATGCAGGTGCCGTGAATGCAGAAGGAAGACTATCTGGGGGGGGGGGGGGTTGGGGACCAGCGAGAGGTGGAAATGGGGAAGGGGCAGGCAGTGGAGACAGGCATGAGTAAGGACACTGTGCAGTAGCATTTGTATGGAAATGCCATAATGAATTGCATGGGCTTGGATGCTAACGTATGTATGCAAACCTGATTGCAACTGAAGTGGCCTAGAATGATAGAGATACCTGACACATCCCAGTCTTATCCACAAAATCACATATGACACATCCCAATCCACAACATCCCAAAGCATCCAGAGGTGATAAACCATTCTGTGTCCTGCTTGATACACTGGGATTCTCCTACTTCTTTCTTGTGTCTCTTTGGGTATTTTTGTTATTTTTGACTAACTGTATCTCATTCTAGGACATGGGTTGTCAAAGCAAAGCCTCTGAGATAAATTCAGTTCAGTGTCTGCTTTTCGAAATAAAATGTCTATCTGTGTATTGCCTCTAGCTGCTTTTGTATGACAGAAAATGGTTGCTAGCCACTCTTTTAGAAGACACAGCGATTGAAGCTGGCTGTGGTGACACAATGCTTTCAATCTCAGCCCTCCAGAGGCAGAGGCAGGAGGATGACCAGGAGTTCAAACAAAACAAAGATAGTGACTCTTCTATAAATGCCAGTGAAAGGCAATTTGCAGAAACAGACAACTTGAGTTGAGCCCAATAATAACAAGACTGCTATTGGCAGCTAACACTTCACCAAGAGTATGAATTCTGTGCTGTCTTGTAAGTGATGTGCAGGGCAGGGGTCGACTGGATAAGGAGAACCATATGTCCTTTGCATCCTTTGCATCGATTTCCTAATTTCACTTGAAAAAAAAACCACTTGAGATGACCAGGGGCTAAGTTTCTCCCCAGTTAATTAAAAAAAAAAAAAGGTTCTGGCCATACCTCCCAGAATGCACTTGTCAAGCAAAACAAAACAAAAATCTTCTGAATCAACCAGAGTGTGGTTGCTGAGAACAGTGCTGTAGTGCTGTTACAGAATGTCTCCCGCAGGCTCATGTGTTTGAAGAATTCATGGTTGGTGGGTTGTTTTAAAAGGATGTGAACTTGGGGCCTTGCTGGTAGAGTCGAGCCAGAGGGTGAGAATTCTCTCTGGTTCCAGCTCTAAATCTTCTGCATCCTGGTTCACTAGGCTGTGAGCAAGCTGTGTTACAAGCTGCTATTGAAGAGCCAAAATAAACCCTTCCTCCATTAAGGATGCTTCTCAGTGGGTGTTGGTCACAGTGACAGAGAGACTGAGACAGCTGCCTTGCTCAGTGGTTTACGGGGAGAGGCCACTCCAGGAGGGGAATTGTGTGCCTCTCTATCCCACGACTCAGTCACAGTTCCTAGTACAGGGTGTCAGTCAGGAAAAATACATGAATGATTGAAAAGATGTTTCTCCGGTTAATGAGTATTTTCAAAGCACGTTATTAGTTATAAGCTTTTTTAATTTTAGACAAAAAGAGAGGAAATGTGGTGGTATTGTGTTCCCCAAAATATTGTGTACCTTAATAAATTTATCTGGGGTCAGAGACGGAACAGTCACAATATTAAACATGAGGATAGGCAGTGGTAGCATACGCCTTTAATCCTAGCATTCCAGAGACAGAAATCCCTCTGGATCTCTGTGAGTTTAAGGCCACATTGGAAACAGCCAAGCACGGTGACACACGCCTTTAATCCCAGAAAGCAAGCCTTTAATCCCAGGGAGTGGTAGTAGAAAGCAGAAAGGTATATAAGGTGTGAGGACCAGAAACTAGAAGCATTTGGCCTGGAGAAGCGTTGGGCTGGTTAAGCATTCAGGCTTCTAGCAGCAGTTCAGCTGAGAGTCATTCGGATATGAGGACACAGAGGCTTCCAGTCTGAGGAAACAAGACCAGCTGAGGATCTGGTGAGGTGAAGTTAGCTGTGGCTTGTTCTGTCTCTCTGATCTTCCAGCTTCACCCCAATAACTGGCCTCAGGTTTGATTTTATTAATAAGACCATCTAAGATTTCTGCTACATCGTACTTTGCTGAGCACACTCCACATTTAGTGAATATCCTCTAATTGCAAGATAGAGGCTGGGAAGGAGTATGGTGACATGCTGACAACCATTTTCCTCAATTTAGATGATGGATTATTTTTTCATTGTTTTTAAATTTTCTTTAAATATATGTATGTAATTTTATTTAAAATGATAGAGTATATGATATTTTACAAACATTTTTGTGAGATGCCTGAAGAAAAGTAAGCCCTTTAACTTTTTGTTTTCATTCTAAGACAATCTGCTTTTCCTGTTGTTGCAACTTTTCTTAGGGCGACATCTCCAAGCCTTGTGATAGCCACATTAGTCGTTATAAGACGCAGAATTGGCTGTGCAAAATTGGAGGTCCAACCTGACCTATTCCGGTCTTATTTGTAAGCTACAATTTTTTGTTCCCTTCTATTTTTTTGTTTGTTTTGTTTTGTTTTGTTTTGAGACAGGGTTTCTCTGTGTAGTTTTGATGCCTGTCCTGGATCTTGCTTTGCAGACCAGGCTGGCGTCAAACTCACAGAGATCCGCCTGCTTTTGCCTCCCAAGTGCTGGGATTAAAGGCATATGCCACCACCACCCGGCCTCCCTTCTATTTTTTTCCCTCCCTCAGAATGAGTTTGTCCCCAGGTACCATGGTGGTGAATGCCTTTAATCCCAGCACTTGGGAGGCAGAGGCAAAGGATCTCTGTGAGTCCAAGGCCAGCCTGGTCCACAAACCAAGTTCCAGGGCCAGCTAGGACTACATAGAGGGACCCTGTCTCAGAAGAAGAGGAGGAGGAAGAGGGAGGAGCGAGGGAGGTAGGAAAGAAAGGAAGGAAAGAAAAGAAAGGAAAGAAGGAAGGAGGGGAGGAAGGAAGGGAGGAAGGGAGGAAGGGAGGGAGGGAGGGAGGGGCTGGAGAAAAGACTCAGTGGTTAAGAGCACCCACTGTTCTTTCAGAGGACCAAGCTGAATTCCCAGCACCCACAGGGCAGCTCACAGCTGTCTATAATTCCTGTTGCAGTGGATCCAATGCCCTCTTCTGATATCTAGGCAAGCATGCAGTACACATATACACATGTAGGCAAAACACATACACAAAAAAGTAAAATGAACGGCTTCTTAAAAGAAAATAATTTGTTTGTACCCATACTACCCTACCACTAATTTTATTTCTGTTTATTCCATGAAAGAATAAATGCCCTCCTCAACAGGAACCTCCTCACCACAGCAATCAATGTCTTCCCCCTCTCTGCTCACCTGAAGCTGGGAACACTGGATCTCTTCCATAACTGGGATGTCTAATCACATGACCAAACTATGATAATTAGGCTGATGACTTCTGCCTTAAATACTCCAGCATAGTAGCCTCCAATATTTCAAGTATGAGGCCATATATTCCAGTTTCAAACTTTCATCCCCCATGAATTTTTATGTCATTAAGAAAATGGATTTTTTGGTGTGTATACATCTGGGGGGTGCACATATGTGTATGTGTTGTGTGATTATACTCACCTGTGCAGGGTATGTGTGGAGGCAAGAAGGTTACACCTGGGTGTTTTTCCTCAACTACTTCTCCAGTTATTTGTTTATTTCCTTGATTTCCAGTCTCTCATTGAACCCAAAGTTTTCGCTTTCTGTTAGACTGGCTGACCCACAGCTGATGTCACAGGCAAATGTCCTTTATGTAGGTTCCAGGGATCCGAACTCAGGTCCTCATGCCACTGAGTCATCACTCCAGCCTATGTGCACATTGTTTATTAATGTTTCTTCTATAGTAGCATTATACATTCTAGCTATAAGCAATACATATGTATGGACCTCCTTATTAACTATCCCTTCTTCTTGTCCCTCTTCAGCACTGGGCTGCTCCAATCAGGCAGTTTGCCTAAACCTACCACAGTGACTCTTTCTTGTCACACTTTACAACTGTGAAGAACTTTTAATAGGAATCTATGCCTCTCATTTTACAAATAAGAAAACTGCGAAACTGAGAGCAATTTTGGCTTTGGGGATCACCATGAAGTTAGGCATCACAGAGGTAAAGTAAATTGGTGTCAGTCACCTTACAACCTGATGAGCTGCTTGCTGTCAGTCACCTTACAATCTGATGAGCTGCTGTCAGTCACCTTACAGCCTGATGAGCTGCTGTCAGTCACCTTACAGTCTGATGAGATGGTGTCAGTCACCTTACAACCTGACCAGCTGCTGTCAGTCACCTTACAACCTGACTAGCTGGTGTCAGTCACCTTACAACCTGACTAGCTGGTGTCAGTCACCTTACAGTCTGATGAGATGGTGTCAGTCACCTTACAGACTGATGAGCTGCTGTCATTCACATTACAGCCTGACGAGCTGGTGTCAGTCATCTTACAGCCTGATGAGCTGCTATCAGTCACCTTACAGCCTGATGAGCTAGGTTGCACCATCCTTGACAACACTCTGAGACCAAAGGGGTGTGGTGAGAGAAGTTTGGCCCATTTCTGCACACTGCACAACAGAGGACAGAGACCTTGGATGTGAAGACTCATGTTGAAGCTCCTCCTTCCCAGGACCTGGAGGGAGGGAGTCATTCGAAGGCCACCTAAATGGCAAAGCTAATGAGCAATAACTGCTTTGGGACTCCTCATCCACGAATGGATAAATACCACCTTGGGAGCTATGGAGAGATAATGATGAAGACAGCATTTCTTGGGGATTGATTTTAAAAAGAGGCATGTGCCTGTCCACATTCCCATTTTGATCAGTGACTATTTCTGCAAGGCTGACAATGGTGGAGATCTTGGACGCTTTTGTGTCCTTTAAATACCCGAAGTACATACAGAGTTGGTAAATATTTGCAGAGGATACTGTCATTTCTACCTTAGGGGTGGAGACTGTCTTCTGCTACACGGCTGAAGATAGAGTTCAAATATAGTCAATGAAAGAAGGAGGGTCAGGAGGGGATTGGAGACAGAGAGAAACAAAGACTTATAAGTAGGACTTTCAATGTGTGGAGATGAAGAGTGAATTCTCTTTAGTGTCCCAGTCTTTGCTGTTCAAGTCCCACAGAGACCTTGATTCAAGGTGAAGCCCTCATTGGCATCAAGTGAGAACTTGGTAGAAATTAGGACTTCAGACTCTACATCAGACCCACTGACTAAGAAAGGACCTGCCTCCTGAGGCTGCATGTTACTTGTGTGCATGCTGATGTTTAAAAGAATGACTATCA
This sequence comes from Peromyscus aztecus, assembly GCA_902168405.1. Taxonomy (NCBI): domain Eukaryota; kingdom Metazoa; phylum Chordata; class Mammalia; order Rodentia; family Cricetidae; genus Peromyscus; species Peromyscus aztecus. Next base: position 11,018 of record CABHPQ010000383.1, read on the forward strand.
AGATTCATTTCTAATTGAGGCTCTATGTAGACCCGTGAACGAGCTACATCAGCATGGCATTTGAACTGGAAAGAAACTCAGCCCCTGGTCATCTCATGTAGTTTTTTTCAAGTGAAACTGGGAAATTGATACAAAAAACATATGGTTCTCCCTATCCCATGGACCACTGCCCCGCACATCACTGACAATTTAGCACAGGATGCTTACTCTTGGTGAAGTGTTTAGCTGCCAGTGGCAGTCTTATTATTATTGGGCTCAGCTCAAGTTGTCTATTTCTGAAAATTACCTTTCACTAGTATTTACAGAAGAGTCACTATCTTTTGTTTTGTTTGGTTTCGTTTGAACTGCTGGTCATCCTCCTGCCTCTGCCTCTAGAGTGCTAATGATGCAGGCACCGCATCACCACACCCAGCTTGAATCCCTATGTCTTCTAAAAGAGTGGTTAGCAACCATTTTCTGTCATAAAAAAATCAAATACATTTTCTGGAAAAAAAAAAAAGTTCTGCAGCTCCCAACATGCCTCTCTGGATCTGAGCTATCTCCTTTTAGCCTGTATGGTATCATCACGATACTCATCCTTTATGAAGCATGGCAGGGCTGCCTCAATTTTCCTACTCAAGAACACTGAAAGACCCTTCTTTGTTGCTTATGAACGTCAAAGTCCTTCTTAGAAGCCCTTCTGTAATCCAACCCTGGTCTCCTTAGCTCATCCTAGTTTTCTTAGACCTCAGCTCAATCCTACCCTACAGAGGGAGACCTCAGTTTTCAGACATTTGTCTTCCATAGAATTCACATTTCTATGTTAACATTTAACAATGTTGTCTTCCATAGACGGATTCATTTTATACCTCTTTGTACATCAATGATTTTCATAACTTTGTTTGAAGCTAAGAAAAGTTTACAAAGGAAAAGGTAATGGTATTAGCTTTTATATTTTAATTGATTATGTAATAAATAAGCATGGATCTGTGGTAGGAATAGACACATTGGAAATGCCTTAAGATTGCATTATCACACATGACTTCTAGTAGTTTCTATGAGAACTATTACAAAGCAATGAGAAAAATAATAGTAAATTAGCTGAAGAAAAAAATTTTTCCTTCTTTCTTCACCCACAAAATTAATTTGAAAAATACTAAAGAGTCTTACTGTGTAGCTGACCTCAAACTTGAAGTCCTCCTGCCTCAGCTCCTAAAGTGCCACCATGCCTGAGTAGTATTTTAGTTATGTAATGGTTAGGTACATCTTTATCCTTTATGTATTTTTAATCTTATATTTGTCATAATAGATATTTAAATCATTTTCTACAATAGCTTAGTTTGAAAACTAAAATTTACATTTGACACCAGGAAAAATTTAAGAATACATAAAGAACCACAAAATAATCACATATTTTAAAGCACGTGATGGAAAAATGACTTTGTGTCAAGAGTGTAAAGAACCCACACGTCAAAACTCTGCCCTTGGAGCAGCTTTTCACTCCCATGTTAAAAAAAAAAAAAAAAAAAGCCTCTCACTTCCCTTCATGCACGTAGCAGGGGCTGAGAGAAACAGAAGAATCATCATTTCCGTCTTGGTCTTTCTTTAAGTCCTTGGCGTTTGCTTTTTTTCTTTTTTTTTCACACACTACCCAAAAGGCATAATTACCCAACAACCCCGCTGTCTTGGCTCCTTGAGCCTGTGCCAGTGAATACAGCTCCTTCCTGTCCTGGCCTTGGGTCAGAGGACACAATAGAGTTTTCTTTCCTGATAGTAAAGGAGCCACTGACAGTAACAAGCTCCATGGAGATGCCCATTTCAATCCTAGATTTCCAGACAAATACAATTTTAAATAAACACTTCTTTTTTGAAAAAAAAATAATGTATTTGATTTTGTGTGTATGAGTTTTTCCCCTGCATGTATGCATGTGTATCACATGCATGCTTGGTACCGAGGAGGTGAGAAGAGGGAGTCAGTTCCACAGTACTAGAATTACAGAAGGATGTGAGCTACAAGGTAGGTGCTGGGGACTGAACCAGGAGCCTCTGCAAGAGCAACAAGTGCTCTTAACCGCTGAACCATCTCTCCAACCCCACAAACACACTGATTTTTCTGACAAACTTTTTTGAGTATTGATATTGAAAACTTGTTATCTAGCAGCTGTTTGTTACATTCATTATCAATATCACACATTGTTCAGCTAATACACACAGAGACAGCCATACTGGGTTATAAATTATTAAAACACATGGCAGAAAACTGGGAGAGGGGTAATAGCACAGTGGTAGAGCACTTGTCTAGCATGGTCAAGGCCCTGGCTTTGATCTATAGTAACGTGCCCCCCCCCCAACACACACACACAAAATCATGCATGATGGTCAATAGCCTTGGGCCTCACTACTTTGTCCCTTTGTCCCACCTCACTGAGGTTGAACAAATCCCTCCGTGGGAACATCCTGGTTCTCTCCCAAATCCAACAATCAAAAGGGTTAATGCCTGGCAGGAACTGAGCAGATACGCTGCAGGCACTTCCCATCCTGGCTGATTAGCACCAAGCCACTAAGGGGTTAAGTATGTTGACTGTCACCCCACAGCTTTGGGGTGTTGAAGCTGCCATGCACCTTCCTGACATAGATCAATCCAGTTGTGTTTTGTTAGGTTTTGTTTAAATCTACACCAATACTGCTCAAACTCGAGCATGCAACAGAATCCCTAGAGGACTTGTTAAAGCATGTGCTGCTGGGCCTCACCCTCAGAGGTTCTGAGTAAGTCCAGGGTGGGGTCTGGGAATGTGTGCTGTTCCCAGGCCATGCTGATGCAGCTCATTCACTGGTCTACAGAGAGCCTCAGTTAGAAATGAATCTTGGTAATCACAGTTTTAAAATATTAACATGCACACGAGTAACATGCAGCCTCGGGATGCCGGTCCTTTCTTAGTCAGTGGGTCTGATGTAGAGTCTGAAGTCCTAATTTCTACCAAGCTCCCACTTGATGCCAATGAGGGCTTCACCTTGAATCAAGGTCTCTGTGGGACTTGAATAGCAAGGACTGGGACACTAAAGAGAATTCACTCTTCATCTCCACACATTGAAGGTCCTACATGTAAGTCTTTGTTTCTCTCTGTCTACAATCCCTTCTATCCTTCTTTCTTCCTGTCTCTCTTTCTTTCTTTCTTTCTTTCTTTCTTTCTTTCTTTCTTTCTTTCTTTCTTTCTTTCTTTCTTTCTTTCTTTCTTTCTTTCTTTCTTTCTTTCTCTCTCTCTCTCTCTCTCTCTCTCTCTCTCTCTCTCT
>CABHPQ010000383.1:14387-54333 GCA_902168405.1 Peromyscus aztecus
TTTCTTCCCCTTCTCTCCTTGCTTCCTTCCTTCTTTCTTTCCTTCACTGACTGCATTGTAACTCTGTCTTCTTTTCTTCTTCTTCTTCTCCTCCTCCTCCTCCTCCTCCTCCTCCTCCTTCTTCTCACCAGCTCCCTCTTCCCATTCATCTCTCTACTTCCTTCCTTCCCACACTCACTCTCCGGTTTTCCTGCCATCTTTAGAAGTCTTTAAAATCCTGGACTTCTCTCAGGACTGTGTCTCTGTGTCAGTTTTTTAAATAGCAAACAAAGAACAAAAACACGGCTCCGATTGTTCATAAGGAAACTCTCCCCAGACTGTCTCCGACTTTCACGGTTCCAAGGACGATGTCGGGAATGAGTCTAGGAAAATGCGTGTGAGCACATGTTAGGGAAACAACGCAGCCAGCCAGGTCCAAAGGGAATGCCCAGACTTCTCTTATTCTAAAAAGTTCTTAACTGGGACCATTTTGTCTGAGACTGGAAATTTTCCCTGTTTGTGAACTAATGTAGCAAACATTTTTTTTCAGATATGGGTTTTATAAACCTGACTGTTTTCTGGCTTTTAATGCTGCTTAAACCCTAGTTGAGAACAAACAGGCTTCTGTGTGCCTTCCTCTGTACTCTCCTTGCCCTAGGGCTGGGCAAGCTGCTTGGCAGCCAATTCTGTGGCAATCTGCAAGTCTTAGCACTGGAGGACAGAAGTATGGCTCAGCCTCACAACCCTCCAGTAACCAGAGACTGAGGCAGACGTTTGTCATTAATTAGCTGTGTCTGAAAGTTAATTCTAAACTATCTCCTTTAGTTTTGTCTCTCTCTGTGACAAGTGGCCCAGGCTTGAATTCTAAATCAGCTCTAGCAGCACAAAGCTTCAAAACCTGCTGCACATTAATCGATTCACCTTATGGTGAGGAAAAAAACTATCCAGGAACTTGCAAGGCAAACCACATGGAAGCAATGCCTAGAAGTCAGCCCTCCATTTGAAGCAGTAGTTGCTAAATGCCAGCACAAGTTTGCACCCCCAGAAGTCATTTAGAGTTATCACCACTCCGGGATGCTAGTGACACCAGTAGGTGGAGCCCAACATCCCGTGCTGTTGAATATCCTACTATGCCAACAAGGTCCCCCCCCCCCCCCCCGCATCCGCTATGATAGCAAAAACTATGGTCCAAAGCATCTGTAGGGCTTCGGCTGGAAGGCCTTGCTTGGGGGATACTCGGTCGGCGTCATATCTGCTTCCCTTCCTGAATGAAAACTGTGAGAAAGGAAGGGAGAATTCATGAAGATAAGACCTTCAGTCTGTAATCATGAAGTTGGCTTTTGTATTTGGGGTTTTGTTTGTGCTTGTTTTGTTTTAAGCTGCAGTTTGCCAGACCCTGGTTGGAATGACAGAAGAATCAAAAGTAGGAAGGTACCAAATTCTAATGCCAACGGGGTCTAGAGAGTAATATAAGTAAAGCATTTCAGGGGGCAAAAAATGGGGGTGCGGATACTGGACAAAGACATCAGAAATACTTCTATTTGTTATAGAAGAAAATAGCAGCACACCCACAACCAAAAGTACCTTGTTGACCCAGTTCAGTCTTCCTGGTCAAGGAAGCCCAAGGTCATTAGCACATGTACACACGTGCCCTCCAGGCAGAACCACTAGCCTCTCCACTTGACCATCAACACAGGACTGGGGTTAAATTAGCACACATGCACACGTCCCCTCCAGGCAGAACCACTAGCCTCTCCACTTGACCATCAACTCAGGACTGGGGCTATGGAAAACCCAAACAAAGATATTCCTCATTTTTCTTTTATTGGAGAAATAGCTATTTCTCACATCTTTTGTTGATCTTGTTGCTCTGAGAAATTGAGAAACAGAAGCAAGGCCCAGATTTGTTTTGTTTCAATTCTGGAAAATTATAAATTGATTGCTTTTTGTTTTTTATTTATTTATTTATTTTGGTACAGCTTGCTAGCAAAGAATTTTAATTTTTTTTACAGTTTTTTAAAAGCTGTAAACACAAAGATCGTGCTACAATAAAATGTTATGTGGCCCGTGAAGCCTAAAATACTATTTGCTACTTACAAAAAAAGTTTTTTTTGAACTCTCATCCAGTGACTGATGGAAGCAGATGCAGAGAGCCACGGCCAAGCCCCAGGTGGAGATCTAGGAGTCCAATCGGTGAGAGAGAGAGGAGGGATTATATGAGCAAGAGATATTGAGACCATGATTGGAAAAAGCACAGGGACAAATAGCCAAACTAGTGGAAACACATGAACTGTGAACCAATAGCTGAGGAGCCCCCAACTGGATCAGGCCCTCTGGATAAGTGAGACAGGCGATTAGCCTGAACTATTTAGGAGGCTCCCAGGCAATGGAACGGGGACCTGTCCTTGGTGCATGGGCTGGTGTTTTGGAACCTAGGGCCTATGCTGAGACACTTTGCTCAGCCTTGGTGTAGGGAGGAGGGGACTGGACCTGCCTCAACTGAATCTACCAGGCTGGGCTGACTCCCCAGGGTAGACCTTGCCTTGGAGGAGGTAGGAATGGGGGGTGGTTTGGGGGGGAAGGCTGGGGGATGGGAGGAGGAAGGACAGGGGAATCTGTGGCTGATATGTAAAATTAAATTAATTATAAAATAAAAATATTTTTTAGAAAAAGTTTGCCAACTTCCGATTGTGTGAAAGTGAAGTTTCTTTATAGTCTAAGTGATTTAGAACAAAACAGCAAAGTTCTGGAATCTGTGAGTCATGAATTTACAGGAAGCTTATTATAGGATTAAAGTGTTAGTACTCTTCTACACAGCACAGGTTTTTTTTTTTTTTTTTTGATTCTTTGTGGATTTCACATTATGCACCTCAATCTCACTCATCTCTTTGTCCCTTTGTATCTGCCTTCTGCCCTTGCAACCTCCTCCTGAAAAGTAAAATAAAAATTAAAAAAAAAGACAAAAACAAAAATGTCACATGGAAGCTGTAGTGTTACACTGAGTCTCCATACATCTTTACTTGCAAATGTTCATGAAGTTGAGTCATTGGTCCAACAAGCGGCCTCTGGCTTCTGCTACACTACCGGTCTGGATCCTCACTGAGACTCCTCTTGGATATCCTATCGTTGCCCTGTGTCATGGAGATCCTGCAGCTTTGGATCTGCAGGACTGGCCCCTTCACATTCTCCAGCAGTTCATAGATGGGGTGGATGTTGGGGTGGGCCAACTCATAGCCATGGATCTGAGCCTGGGTGGTAGCTGGGTTGGTCAGCCCACCAGCTCTCCTGCATCCTCATCACCAGGGCAAGCTCTCCAGCACTTCCCTGGCTAGCTTAACTCTTGCCACAGGCAACAAAGGGCAGCGCCAGCTCTCCCACTCTCACACCTTTGGGGCCAGCTCACCCACACGGATACCACCAGGGCCAGCTCTACTGCACCACCCAGTCAAGGCACAGGGCCCGCTCTCCCAAGTGCTGCAGCTAGTGAGGGACAGGGCCAGCTCTCCTACGTGCGGCAGGTGACAAGGGGCAGGGATGGGCATCTTTTCCTCCACCACACCACCGCATGGCAGATGAGAGACAGCACATAATTTCTTCATGAACTCAGCTGTGAGTTTCTGATGTTTTCTGCTTAGGTGGGGGAGGTCAGAGAAGAAAGAAATGTGTAGAAATCAATGACCAAAGGATAAGATCATGATGAGAGAAACTGACAATTGGCTTCTGAATCCAAAGCCCTTGGTTTTCAGGTTCTTGGCTTGCCAACTAGTTGCCTAGTCACAGCCTAAAGGTGAAACTAGGTTCAAAGTCTGCCAAAGTTCCAGGTTCTGAGATGACCCATTCAATGATGTCACAGAAAAGCTACCTTTATATTCCACCCAGAATGCCACAGTTAATAGGACAGCTACAGTGGTCCACCTGAACCAACAGGAGAGGATTATCAGAGAGTCCCAGATGTTAATCATGGTGCAGATGATTAATGACATGGTAAGTATTTCGTTGGCTTCATGAGATATTTCAAGATCCTTCAAAAGCAATATTCAATGAGACTTGTTAAACACTTGGAATTATTTCCTCAATCCAGGATCCGGCCATCGCGCTCTGTCAAGGGAGATCTTTCCATTCTTTTGTTTGTTTTATGTCTTTTGTCTTGGGGTCTCACTGAAAGAAGAGCCCATGTAACTCTGGCTGACTTGGAGCTCACTATGTAACCTCAAAAGCATGGGAGAAGCCAGGTTGGTGGTGATGTAGACTGGTACTTCCAGCTAGTCAAGAGACAGTGGCGGGAGAATTGCAAGTTAGAGTCTAGCCTAGGTTATATAGCGAATACAAGGTCCAGCCTAGGCATGGCAATAAAATTCTATCTCAAAACAAAAAGTAACAAGATGGCTAAAGACAGACTTTGCCTAGCTCGTGCTATGCCCTGGGTTTAATCGCTAATACCACAGGAAACAGAGATCAAACTGGGAAACAGATGCCTGTCTGGGCTGCCTGAGAACCCAGTCACCCATCCTGCAGAAATACAGGCCTGGGAAGTTGGAGCACCTTCTTTGACTCATCAGTCTCACCTGCCTGAAACTAAACCGAATGGGAACTTAATTATCAAGTTCTCTTTGCTGAAGGGCAAGCATGCCATCTCTAGGGAGTTAACTCCACCCTTAATGGGGATAGATCTGCTCTGCTTAATCCAATTATGAACTAACCTGATTAGCACCTAGTCCAGGGGTGCTTAAGGTGATGCTGTTCACCACAGTGAAAAGAGTGCAGTTCATCACTGGGAGAAATCAGTATTGGTTGAAAAAATATGCTCTGTAGTCAGGCTGCCAAAGTGAACAATCCCAGCCACACCACCACCCACTACAGGGAAGTTGGGGAACGTCTGTGCCCTTGGCTGTGAAGTGGATAGGATGAGAATATACACTCAACATGGTGGGCATAGAGACTACAGTTCGGAACATCAGAGTGGATGAGCTCATCTCAACTCCAGTGAAGAGTGAGAAAATCAACTGTGAAGAGCACTCACTTCCTGTAACTACCCTTCTCCCATCCAGTGGGCCTTCCATAAGGGCTTACCATCCGCAAGTGAGGGGCTGGGGAAGAAGAGGGGTGAACCAGAGTGACTCCAATAGGAAAAAACCGGCCCCAAAGAGCTAGTTTAGGACAGTCAGAAGCAAATATAAATACAGTGACCTGAGGTCCCAAGATGGAAGACTTTAATTAAGTGATATCAACAATTATTGGAAATTTAACTTAGGGAGTTTAGAAAAAAGTTAAACCATTAAAAAAACGGTATTGATTAAGACTTTAAGAGTGATCACTCCCATGAAGCAAGACATTTCGCCACTGATGCGTTTCACCTGTCTTTAAAATTATTAAATACAGAGATCCAGCTTGCACAGTACTTCTCTTCTCACCTTAATACTTTCATTTCTTCTGGGCTGACCCGCTTCCACCCAAAGGTAGCTGCTGCTACTGTGCCATTTGGTAAGCAGACTTTTAACTTGTCTGCCAATATATCACCACTAGTGTGTATTCACCCAAAAAAGCTATGTCTAGTCTCAGGCTCACTAAGAAAAGGTTGGGCCAGCTGGAAGACAGAAAGGTAGGGTGCCTGGATTTGAAAACTTCCCCAATTCTTGTACCCTTCACAAGATTTTCATTTTATTTCTTGAAAGACTTTGTGAGAGTCCATGACCACGAACATTTCCCCATGTGTTCTGGTTTCAGGATGAATTGAAAGAGTTGTTAAGGGTTGCTGGGAGCAAGCTTGTGGTGGTGGAGTTCTCAGCAGCGTGGTGTGGCCCCTGTAAAAGGGTTGGCCCTATTTTCCAGGTAAGTATTTCCAGCATCTATCTCATAGTTGCCAAAGGAATTTTGGTCCCCCAAAGTTTTCCCAGCCACTCTTAAAAGTTTTTCTACTTCTGAACTATTCCTAGGGTGTAGTTCTGTTGTTTTGTTTGTTTGATTTTAAGCATCCCAGTGAACCGGAAGCTAATATCCTGGAATCTTATTAGGAGACAGCCAAAGACTGGGCTTATTTGTCCGTGGGCAGTTCACCAAGGAACACCAGGATATGCTGAAGAATTACAGCGTACAAATGAATGGGGATTCATATCATTACATCTTACCCAAGTCGGAGCCCAGAACTTACAAACATTGAGAGAGACCACGGACAGACACACTATTTATGTTTAGCCCTATTCTATGTCTGTGCACCCCTTGCATTCCTGGTGTCCATGAAGGCCACAAGAGGGCATCAGTTCCCAGACAGTTGTGAGCTGCCATGGGTTTGCCCAGGGCTGAACCCCGCTCCTCTGGAAGAACAACCAGTGCTCTTAACCACTGAGAGGTCTCCCCAGCCCCCACGTCAGGGAATTTTCGTTTCCTTTCTCCTAGTTGTACAAATGTCTCCCGGTTATTTTGGGGTCACCTTTGTGACATGTATCCCTTCCTTCAAACATGAAGAAGTTTTAATTCCATGACGACTGTCTTAGGTAGGGTTTCTATTGCTGTGAGGAGACACCACGACCACAGCGACTCTTATAAAGAAAGCATTCAATTGGGGTGGCTCACTTACAGTTCCAGAGGGTCAGTCCATTATCGTCATGACAGGAAGCATGGCAGGGTGCAGACAGACATGATACTGGTTACATCTTGACCAGAAGACAGCAGGAAGCCAACTGAGGCACTCAGTGGTATCCTGAGCATAGGAATTCTCAAAGCCCGCCCCCACAGTGACACACTTCCTCCAACAAAGCCATACCCACTCCCAGAAAGCCACACCTACTAATAGTGCCACTCTCTACGAGATTAAGGGGCCAATTACATCAAACGACCACAATGATACAACTAAAAACCTTCTACTCTGTTTTCAGTGAGGTTTTTAAACATCTTGGATTTCCTCACTTGGCCTCTTGAATCTGCCAAAATTAATTCTAACAACAGTCATAACCATCAGTATTTAGTTGTGAATGAACTTGTAGCAGATAAAGAAAAGAACTACATGACATTTCTTTTTTTTAGCATTTGTATATGTGTAGTGTACAGGCATGTATGCAAGTTCACATGTGCAGGTCCAAAGGTGATGTAAGATGTTTTCCTCAATGGCTCTCCATATCACATATTGGAGCAAAGTTTCTTGCAGAACTCAGAGCTCATCGGTCAAGCTAATCTGGCTAGCCAGATTGCTCTGGGGATCCACTGTCTCTGCCTCCTGCATTCTGAGCATATAGGCAGACACCCAAAGGCTTTCACATGGGTTCTAGATATCTCAGGCTTTACACTTTCATGGCAAAGGCTTTACCCATTGGACCCCTCCCCCCCCACATCTTCTACATGACACTTCAGCATCCCTACTATGCCTGAAATTCTTGAACTACCCAGAAGGAACATTTTAGTGTTTGACAGACCACTCTGTCACTCAAAACTAAGAAAGAAGACTCCCTAACTATTCCACAGAAATAGCCAGTGCTCAGATACAAAAGTGTGAATCCACTCAGGTGACAGTTAAAGCTGTTGCCAGTAGACAATAAAAGGCACATAATATGCCACCTAAGTGTGTGTGTGTGTGTGTGTGTGTGTGTGCATATGTGCAGGTGGAGGCCTAAAGACAATCTCAGCTACCGTCATTCCTCGAACACCATCTACCCTCTATATTGTTGTTATTTTGGTTTGGTTTAGTTTGGATTTTTGAGGCAAGGTCTCCAACTGGGCTGGAACTCACTCAAAGGATAACCTGGCTCGTAGCTAATGAGCCCAGAGATTCATCTGTCTCTAGCTCTCCAGAGCTGGGATTACAAGTGAACACCACCACACCTAACTATTTTTCACATGGGTTCTGTGGATCAGAATCAGGTCTTCAGACTGAACACTTCACTAACAAACATTTCTCCAGCCCTAAAATCCAAGTCTTTTTTTTTTTAAACTGGTGGTGGATGTGGAGAAACTGTATGTTACATTTTTGTTGGTAGAAAGGTAAAACTAGCCGGGCTGTGATGGTGCATGCTTTTAATCCCAGCACTCAGGAGGCAGAGGCAGGTGGATCTCTGTGTGTTTGTGGCCAGCCTGGGCTACAGAGCGAGTTCCAGAACAAGCTCCAAGCTACACCGAGAAACCCTGTCTCAAAAAAACCAAACAAACAAACAAACAAACAAACAAAAAAAGGTAAAACTATATAGTTACTCTGAAAATAATTTAGTAATTACTTATAAGATATAACATATATATATATTAGAATGTTAGAAGAAAAATAAAGGCCTATAAGTAACTTAATATATCATGTTAAGTCATTAATTAACCTGTGACCTAAAAATTAGCATTCAATTAATCTATGGCCTAACAGTTATGCTCTTGATCAAATAAAATGAACCTACTCATGAACATTCATAGTATATATCTTCAATATTTAAATGCTAAAAGAAAAGCTCATGTCTTTCAATAGACAGTGATTATACAAGAATGAAAAGGAATTATGTAGCCTTCATTTATTATATATGCAGATAAAACAGAGCAGAAGGACATCTGTCAAAAGAGGAATTTTTTTTTCTGTGAATAAGTGACCTGGCCTAGAACTCCATATATTACTCAGCAGGCCTCAGGCTTGTGAGTCTCCTACCTCAGCCTTCCAAGCACTGGGATTAGAGTAGCACCACCATACCCAGCTCAGAATCATCGTTTTAATCTGAGAAATATTCTCAAGCCCCAAAGGTCTTTGTGTTTATTATACAGGAATTTTCTCCCATATCACCATTTTGAGGGACCACAGGAGAAAGAACCCCCACATAAATCACAATCCACACACAAAATTGCAGGGAGGATTGCCAGTGGCAGGGTTTCTCACACATCCACCTGAGCCCTCCCACGCCTTGCAGCTTCCAGCTTCTCCCTCCCCAGGGAGAGCTCCAGCTGGTGTTGACTCCACTTGGCCAAGCTTTGGACACCTTGTATGTCACCTTCCAGGAGTAGTCCCATTTGAGAGGGGTGACTCCAAATGCTTCTGACATGATTTTTAAACAAATCAAGAGATTATCAGGTGCCTACGGAGTATGCACACAGCTGTCTGAGTGTAAATCTGGGCTGACGTGAGACACCACTGTCCCTCATCCTCGCCCCAGAGCCAGGACCTTGCTGTCACCACTTCCATCAAAGGCATTTCCAGAACAGAGCAGAAGCAGGAGCTAAGCCCTTCCTCCTTCCTACCACCTTTCGTGGCTTCCCATTGGCTAGCTGGAAGTCAGCAGAGTCTGGAAAGTGCAGTTTCCATACACGGTAGATTGCAGGGAGTGCGGGTGGCTGGGAGAACACTAGGCTGGTGATGGTCATCAAGAACCTTCTCCTGCCTCCAGCATCACACCTCCCAAACCCCGTCAAGATGAGAAGGTCAAAGCACCAAGTACACATCAGGTTCAGAGAACTGCATCTTCTGCCCAGATGCTAGGACCACAGCCCAGTTTCTAACGCTGATCTAAGCCCACCCCCACTACCCCAGATAGATTTTGAAAACCATTACATGTAATCCCTTGACACCTTCAGGAAAATCCTGCTTTGCCTCCCCACCCCTGACAGGGTAGGTCTGGCCCCCTGCACACAGCTCAGTTGCTCTGCTTTTGGTCCTCAAATCTAGAAACTGCAGTCTTCAGTTCTGTTCTTTGACTCTGCAGTGGATCCTCACTTGACCTTGAAGGGCTTCAAGTTCTAGGCTGTCATGACCCTTCAGAAGGATGCTTAGGTCTCTTTAACCACCAAGTCATGCACTTCTTCTTTTCAAAGTGACATTTTTGGTGCAAATGTTAATATTTATGTTATTTTATTCTTTTGTCTTGAAGGCGATGTCTTTAAAATACCAAAACGTCATGTTTGCTAATGTGGACGTGGACTCCTCTAAGGTAGGACTCTGAAGTCGTCTGTGTGGACCCTCAAAACCCAAATGCAAAGTCACTGAGTCACTCTGTGAAAGTGATGACACTACCTGGTTAAAAACAAGTGGGATTCCACATCTTTGTTTTCATGATGGATGCAGCAAACTGTTTTACATAATTTTCTTTAAATATTAGCAAATATATGGTACTCCCTCCTGCTGTAGCAGACATCACCAGTCGATTCCAACAGTCTTCATCACTTGCTCCCCAGCCTGTCAGTGTAGGCCAGGGGTTCTCAACTTGTGGGTCACGCCCCCTTTGGGATCACATACCAGATATTTACATTATGGTTCATAACAGTAGCAAAATTATAGTTGTGAAGTAACAACTAAATAATTTTATGGTTGGGTGGTCACCACAATATGAGGCACTGTATTAAAGGGTCTCGGCATTAGGAAGGGTGAGAACTGCTAAGCTAGGCAGACATTACAATGAAGCCAAGGTGAAAATTTATTTTTAGGTTGTGGTAAGTTAATAATTTTCTAAAACCTAACTCAATAATTACAGACATTTTGACATGTCTCATTTTGGTAACCTGTGTTTGTTTGTTTGTTTTGGGGGGGGTGCTTATATAGCATAAAAAATTTCCAGGAAATCCTTCCCTCCTGTCCCTAAGATCCATCCTCCCCCTTCTCCTGTCCCTCCCCCCAAAATAATCAGCCTCCTAGTCTCAAGCCAAATATGTCTTACTAATATTTATCTCCTGGGGATTATTCTCCCTAGGATTTGTTAGTTTATAATAAGGAAATGTAAGTGTATTAATTAGCTTTCTGGCACTACAGAAAAATGACTAAGAGAAAGAGAAAGGTTTATTTTGTCTCACCATTTTGGAAATTTGAGTCCTCGGTCAAAGCCTAGTTACTTTTGGACCTGTGGAAGGCAGCACATTTGGAGAGGAGAGCATGGCAGAACCAAGTGATCCCGCCATCAGCAGGAAGAAAAAGAGAAGAAGAAGGGGTCAATGTCCCACAGTCCCCTTTAAGGGCATGGTCCAAAAGGAATAAAGGCCTCCCAGGAGGCCCCACATTTTAAAGGTTCTGCTACCTCCCAATAGCTCCATGCTGGAGACCAGACTAACCCAGGAGAGGTATTCTGCATTCAAACTAAAGCAGAAAAGACCTACCCAAGTGACCTACCCAAGCATCGGATTGAAGCTGAGCTTTAAAACCATCAGAAAACCAAAAATTCATTATCTTCTGTGTCATAATTAGTCATAATTTTGTCAATGCCACAAACTTGGCAGACTTGGGAAGATTTGAGCTACTGTGACAGTATTTGTATAAATTTTACTCACTGCTACAGTAGCGAGTTCTGATTCCCCACATTCTTGCCAACACAAGTCACTCTCAGCTTTCCGATTATAGTTTTCTGTCTTTTAAGGCGAAGCAAAAGACACACTTTTCTAATAATAACTTTTGGATTAGCTGTTGCTGTGGCAATTATAATTAAAAATACAACCCAGTGTGTGTGCGATGCTTCTTTGTGTTTGTGTGCCTTGTGGGTGGAAAAGAGTTAAAGTCAATCAAATGGTATATCAACGAGAGAGTCCAATTCCATTGTCAGCTAACTGTACTCAACTTCTAAACAAGGGGAATAAAAAATGCCATTTGGAAGCCATTTGGTCTGGATTAAAATTATGGCATTCTGGCCCTTTCTCTTGTCCTTGGGCTCCAAATGTTTCGGAAGTAAACATGAGGCAGAAAGGATAACAGGGCTTAAGGGAAAACTGTGCTAGCCTTGAGTGTGTCCTGCCTGTCCTCAGTGTGACTGATGAAGACATGCCTGTTCCTTCCTCTTTTTGCAATATGCTATTTCCATAGAGGCTTCCTGGGGCTCCTCTGCCATCACTCAGTGTTGTTAAATACCCTCATTTGGTCACTCCTCATCCGTTCCATTTGACCTTCATCTCATCCCTCCCCTAGAGCTCTGGGATGAGAAACCCAAGAGTACCAGATTGGTCCTCTTTACACAGGGTTGTCCTGGAGGCTTTGAGAATATGTTAGGAAAATCCTGTGAAGTGTCAGGTGCCCTTGGGATTTAAGACACTGCTTCTTAGAAGTCACCAAGTAGCACACTTGGTACAGAGAAAAGTCATCAAAACTGTGACTTAGCAACATGTCTTTTCTTTCCCAGGAATTGACTCAACTCTGTCACATCAAAGCAGTACCCACATTTCAGATGTTCAAGCACACCCAAAAGGTAAGTTTCCATGGAAACCACCAGGGATGGATTAGATGATACAACCATCAGGGCTAAAATAAAAACCCTGGTGTTCCTTGGTTAGATGAAAATACTTGGGTTTTTTAAATATAATTCTTCATTTCAAACACAATACACAATAGTGAAAGATAAAGAAAATACATGACTTACAGTAAATCGTTCACCATGTGAGGCATTCAAATCATAAAAATCCCACTATTCCCTCTACTCGGGGGCAGAATTATCAAGAACCTGCCAGAGAAGGGCATGATGAAATTCTAGTAACTAGAGTATATGGTCATTGGCAGGATTGTGGAAACATCTACCAAAACTTATCATAAAGCAACACAGCCTCATGACTGAGTATGCTGGCCTGGGGTCCATCCCCATGGTCCAAACACCAGTTCTCCCCTTCTTAGCTATGGAGCCCTCGGTGGCTTACTTAGTCTTTTCATGTCTTTATTTCCCTATTTATAAAATAGAGATCACTATAAAATTTCCCTCGTTTATTGTGAACATTAAATATGTTATCATGATTGAAGTGTAAGATCCCTCCTGACATTCGTGGTTTAATGTGTTCTATTAATTGTTCTCTTGTAGATATGAATGGGATAAAATAGCTAAAATATCAGCACATGATAAAGCTAGTATTTTCAGATATGACTGGGGGCATTGATAGTCACTCACACATGCATCATGAACTATTATTTTGTAGCAAACTCAGGAGGCACAAAATATACATTGTCTTTCACACCAATATCTTGTCCCTGGGAACATACGCTGTAGAAACACCTCAAGGGAAAAAAAACAGTAACTGAATATATAATTGTAACATGATTTCTAACATTGACAACAGAAGCAATTACAATGCCTTTTTCAGCAGAACGTCTAAATGAGTTATGAGCCATCTATTCTATGGAATAGTTTGCAACTAAAATGTTATGAAGAATTTTGTGACATTTAAAAGTCATGCTTAGGGTTTATAGATTATGTCTAAATTAAGGGAAATGAAAGCATTTATTTGATCTACCAGCTGTACAATTTTATTTTTTTCTATTTGTTGGTAAGTATTTGCTGTAATATAATTGGTGCAATAGATTTAAGATATTTTTTAAACACTACATATTTCTTCCTGTGGCTTTTAGTTGAAAATAAAACTAATTAACATGCGTTTCCTCAACTTGCCCCACCTACATGTCTAATTGCCTGTGTCTGTCATCCTTGCTACCATCTCAAACATGAGAACATGTCCTTGTAAAATCAGTCGCATCTGTACCCCTTGCTTACATCCCCTCCATCTGTTACCTTCTTCTGGCTTGGTGTTTTCCCACCCAGCATCCACACTCCCTTGGCTATCAGGAGCCCTATTTCCTTCCATCTTTAGTCTCAAGGCTCCTTCTCTAGGTTCCAACCTATCAATTAACTCTATCCCCATCAGGTATGGACCCCTTCGCTTAATCAAGCCAATTCATATCACACCAAAACTAATGCCAGAATTTGGCTGAAGGGGCTATGTCAAAGTATTTTCTTTTGCTGCTGCTGAATTTACATTCGAGAAGTACAGGACAGAAGCTACAGCATAGCCCATCTCCACATGGGGCCTGATAAAGAAGCCACCATGCAGAGGAAAGCAGATTCCAGCCAAGATATTAATTAGTGCTTTAAACTCTGAGTTTGTTGGAGGTGTAAGGAGGGCTCAGCAGTTATGAGCACTTGCTGTTCTTGCACGGAGCCTGGGTTTAGTTCACACTACCCACATGGTGGCTTATACCTATCTACAACTCTAGTTCTAGAGAGTCTGACACTCTCTTCTGGCCTTCTCAGGGACCAAGCATGCACAAGGTGCCCAAACATACATGCAGGTAAACACTCATGTGCACACACACACACACACACACACACACACACACACACATATAAATAAATAAATAATAAACTCTGAATTTATCCACAACTTAAGCCTAAATCATTCCCATAGAGTCTCCATGTTTATAAACTGGATTATTTTAGCATCAACTACAAAAAAAATCTAATAAATTTAAGAAGAGGAAGAGAAAGAGGTTGGGATCCAATAATTAATTCCCCTCTAGAGTATGCCTTCAATGCATACTACTACTACTAGCCCCCACCTCCTCCCAACAGTGTCCTGGAGAGCAAGAGTTACCATGTGGACTTCTTGTGGACACTTGACATCTGAAAATAGCACTAAAAGACTCAGATTTGAATTTGCTGATAGGCAACTATCAGAAAATAAAATTAACTGAATTGATGATATTACCAGCAGCTACTGTAACTCCCTAACTTCTATTCCAGGACCACCCAATAAGCCTCTGATTATAATGTACATAGACATGTTCCAAAAAGTTTCCTCAAGAATTGACGTTTTCATTGAATACTACTAGCATAGCATACTGATTATGGAGTTTAAAACCTAAACAGTTGGGCTGGAGAGATGGCTCAGTGCTTAAGAGTCCAGTTCCTAGCACTCATGTCCTATGGCTGGCTCACAGCCACCTGCAACTCCATCTCCAAGGGATCCAATGCCCTCTTCTGGCCTCTGTGGACACCAGCGTGTACATGCAAATATACCCAGACACACTGAGAGACACATAAAAGTCTCTTTTTAAAAATGAAACTATTTGAAACGATTTCTATGATGTATGAATGCATCTATTTCTAATCACGTATGAAAACCTGCTCAAAAAAATAGCAACAAAACCAAAACAAAACAACTTTCTACACCAAAGGCAAGAGCCAAGAAAAAAGATGTGGGGATCTTAAGGGGGATAACACTCTAAGTCTTTTACTTCTTTCGACTCAAACCTCAAAATGGGGTCTGAGCGGGTCTTCAGGGTTCCATGGGGCCCTGCTTTTCTCACTGTGTCAAGAGTTAGAGTTAAACCATGGCATGTCTGGATCCTTCTCCCCCAGTTCTGTCTCACAGTGGTCTGCAAAGAAAGTCACTGCAAAGGAGGGGCTTAGGGTGGTCAAGGCAAAAGATGTGTTCGTTTGAATGTCTTCCTGTTAGGAGAACAGAGCAAGAAAGCTTTCATCAAACCAACTGTCTTCTAGAGAGTAGAGAAAAATGGAATTCCTATCTTTGAAACTACTTCCAGAAATGGGCTCCACCCCTTCATCTGGGTCATGCAACTGGAAACTGACTTACTGAAGCAATTAAGTACCGTTTATCCATTTTTAAAAGCTAGAGTCCAGTTTCTATTGAGGATTGTTTCAAGAAATGACTTTATGATTCCAGTAAGACATCTGGCAAACAGCCACTGTGCACTGTGCCTCTTAAAGGTTCACAGTTAAAAAAAAAAAGTCATAAATCACCCTAGAAGACAGGAGCCTCTCTTCCTCCTTTGGGAACACAATGTGTCAGATAGGAAGAGCTAGGGTTCCCCTTTTGTTCTGTAGATGCCAAGAATCTCAGGCTTGCTTTGCTCCAACCCCACGACCCCTACCTGCTGTGTCTCCAGCCTTTCCAAGTAGATATTTCTCACACTACGCCTTCCTTGGGCTTTCAGTCTTGTCTTTGGCTGTCATTCTTGCCCACGTCCTTTGTAGTATATATACATCATGAGTAAAGTAGAACTTAAAAAAAACAAACACATAAAGCCATGTATCATGACTGGGGCTGTGGTACTTAGTGGTCCTTCCCTGGCTGCTGGAAGTTTTCACGTAAGAAGTTGTTTGGTGGGGATGCAATATAAGAAATGACTATGGTGGGTAGGGAGATGGCTCAGTTAGTATGCTTGCCACAAAAACACATAGACCTGATTTTGAAGCCCAAAACTCATATATGAAAAGCCAAGTGTGGTAGTGTGCACTTTAAATCCTAGTGCTGGAAAGACAGAGGCAGGAGGATGACTAAGGACTGCCGTCAACCAGGACAGTCAAATTGGTGGGTTCCATACCATGTGAGAGATGCTGTCTCAAAAAACGAGGTGGATAGTGCATGAGGAGCGATATCTGAGGTTGACCTCTCACCTCTACATACACCTGTACAAACGTACATGCACACACACACACACACACACACACACACACACACACACACAGCAAATTCCACATTCCAGTAATAAATCAGGTTGCTGTTCCTTTCTGTTATATTCCTTAGCGTTTTCATCTAAGGCATCATATCATGTTCCAGGAAGATTCACTGTGGTAAATACTGACTGTAGTGTTCTACTGTACATGCACTAGTCTCCCTTTATCAAAAAAGAATTCATTCCAAGACCACCAGTGGATGCTCGAAACCACAGATTCTACTGAATGATCCTATCTATAACATGGAGGGGTTGCCCTATTCATCTTTACTGTAGATCTTAGAAATGTATATAATTCTTTTAATTCCTTAGTAAGTAAAGAATGTTTTACATTTCCATGTAAAATAAATACTTTATAGCTTCTCTTTGGTCACCAATCATTGCTCTTAACGGTTTGGGGTTATTACTAAGAAAAGCCAGGATTACTTGAACATAAGCACATAGGTCTGATGATGAGATGACTGAATTCCTAATGGGCAGGTAGAAGGAACCATCCACTCCTCAAGCATGAAAGTTCATCATGTTTCTCAAAGTGGCATCTAATTTTAGGCTTTTTGTTTACTTCAGGAATTTTCTATGTAATATTTCAGATCATGGTTACCTAGGTAAGAAAATCATAGAAAGTAAAACTACATACAAGGTGGATCATATATTTTTATTATATATATAGATCATAAATTTTATGGGTCATTCTAAAAATCCACTAAAGGCTACAAACTCTCTTCAGAAAAAAAAATGAACAGACATACACGTAATGATATTTGCAGATGATACTAAAAGGGATTCCGTGCCTCTGAGACTGAACAACGGCTCCATTATACCAATAACTTTGGTGTCATGCTAAGCAGATGTCTGCAGAGCATAGGAAAGGAAGCAAAACAAAGAATTAGCAAGTCTTGGCCAACTGCTTATGCCTGAGCCAACTATCAAAAGTTAATTTGCAACTTTTATCTCTTGCGTTAGAGTAAAATTGTTTCCCAAAGCGCTTAGATAGGCCCACTAGAAAGAGCAATGGAAAATGGGCATGTATATGCTAATAAACAAATTATTCACAAGTGAATAACTTATAACACAAGAAATCATTTGCTGGACTCTCACATTAAGTAGGAGGAAGCTCTTACCCAGATGTCTGCAAACTGTAGAGCTCCTGTTGACATCACAGAAGTCATTTCCAACAAGCTTCTGCTATAAAATAAAGCAGGTGTAGAGGCAAAAAGCATCCTATATCATTTGCTAGAAAAAGAATGGGACTGAAACAGGGACCACACACAGTGGCCTAAAGGCCAAGAAAAGATAATAGATGAAGCAATGAGGAAGGGGTGTGTCTGAAAAGTCCTTCCCAAATGCTTGTGTTCAACTACTTCAAAAACACATTATGCTTGGCCTTCTTCCCAGATAGCACTTGCAACTGGATCTCACTATCCCGGGAATTAGACCACTGTTGTTTGGGTCCTCTCTCTTCCTATTATTGAGTGACTTAGGAATTTAATAAGCCATCCTAAGGTTCATTTTTCTTCTTTGTGAGATGAATACTACATCACTCATCTTTGAAAATTTGTCTTGAAATTCTTCAAAAAACTGCACAGAAAATGCCAAGCACTGGACTTGATGCATACCTTACAATATGATCCTTATAGTTGTCTTGAAGGTTATGGCTTACTGCTGAGTTGTTTAACAATATGGCTGATATCAGAACCTTAAGATCCAGCTATGTCCACCTCCCTACAATTTCATAAATAAATGGAAATTTAGAAATAAAGTTTGAGAGACCATTTAAACTCTTCAAATATGTACGTCTGCTTACATCAAGTCAGCATCACTTGCTTACTCAGTAAAATCCATCCTGCTACAGACAGTAGCAGACAAAGGAGTTCTTTCTAGGGGACTAAAAAAAAATCTCACCTGGTCCTCAGGTTCTGGTTAGCTGTCAGTCAGTCTCAAGAGCAGCTGATACTCTAGACAGAGAACTGTGTTCAAAGACTAAGCAGGATGGAAGGAAAGTTAACGAAGTGAGGTAGCTTTCAGCTCAGTTTAGTAATCCTTAGTACCACTGCAAAGGATACTGCTGTTGCCTTAGCAACTGAGGGGCTCCTATGAGTGTCTTCTCTGGGATTAGCCAACACAAATCTCCCTCCAGTGTTGTGAACCATGCTTTTATTTAATGCTCTACATTCTGTCCATTGAGGAGTTTTGTATTAATCTTTTAGTAGTTAAATTTCTATCAAAATGTCATTTATCTTGATTACTGAGGGTTCCCCACCCTTTACATTTTTTACCCAGCCCTGTTCATCTCCTCTGAATTTTCAATTGGTGAGCTATAGCAATGTTCCATTTGGTGATTTGTGAGAAATAAGATGACTCAGGAGCGAGTTATACTCAGAGTTAAGATTTATTGCATCAAAGAATGTAGAATAAAAGCAACAGGAGAAGGACTCATTAGTGGGATCCAGAAAGATCTTTTGATGCCCTCTTTCATCAGTGGACACAGACTGCCCCAGAGCCATGCAAGGCATAAGCAACCAGACATTACCTCTTTTCTCATCATGAGTCATGCAGATAACCAAAATATGACCTTTATCATGGGTACTTGTGGTGCTGGCTGGTGCTCATAAAAGTTCATGGCTGGGACCCACGTGAACAGTGGTTCTCTTGAAGTCTAGACCTTGAGATGGCCCGCCTGTGAAAGGATCTAGGGTTGCACAGATGAAACTTACTTGCCCAGATGAAGAAGGCCCTGCTGCTTTGCATGACTCTCAAGCCCTAAAAGGGAGCAAAGAGTAGTTGGTGGCTTCTCACCTGTCTGAAGATGACAAACCTGGGCCCATGTTCCCCAGGATGTCTACAAAGACTGAGGGGAAAGCATGCTGTGCCCTTAATCAGAGCACCCCAAAAAGAGAGAAGCTAGACATGAGCTTATTCATTCATCCAGGCTTAAGAGGCCCTCACTCTGGGCTTGGTGAGTAGGAGTGGGAATGGAGATAAGCCAAGGGTTGTCGAAACCCAACACTGAAATTCTGAGCAGATTTTCCTAGTGGAAACATGAGAATGGGTATATGCCATTGAAGAGAATGACCCTGAAAGCTGTGTTTACCCCAAAGAACAAAGTTCCATTCCACACCCCCAGTGACAGGCAGGAGATCATCTCCGGTAGCCACAGTCCAAAATGGCCTTTCCTATTCTCAAGGTGGCTGGAGATGAACTCCGACATCACACCACATCCCCTTCAGTGGTAAGTCACACTGTATTGAGGACATAGCCCTGCAGCAGCGTCTCATGTCTGGTCAACAGAATCAGCTGGTGGCACAGGATGAGAATTCACATACTCCAGCCAAAGCTGACCCTCCACCTGTTCATAAATGCGCACACAGGAGCACAGCCATGCCAGTTTGTTTCCTTAACGCTGTCTGCTTTTGCATTTCCACAGCAAATCTGAATAGCCTCCCAGACCCCAAATGAGTATTCTATGAACACAAAGGTTGGTTACTACCACAGAAAAAGAAACGTATTTCTGTCATCATTTGTGTGGCTGATGCTCAAAGAGCAGGATATGCAAGCAGCTTCAAGCAAAGAAAGTCAATTAGTGTCTTGCTGTTGTCTCTCAGTCAGAGCAAGTTCAAAAGGTGCCGTCCGGGAGAGATAAGTGGTGGGAACGGGAGCCTGACTCCAGCTACTTGTCCTTATCTTGAATTTGAGTGCACCTCTTCCAGGTGCCTCCTGGGGATATTTTAGCTCAACTCCAAAGGCGTTAATTGAACTACTTACATTATCAAGGTCCACTTGAGGCATAGGAAAGGCAACCTATGATGTAAGTGGTCCTGGAGAGATAAGTGGAAGGAATCAAGACAGAATCCACAGCAGTCGCCGCTTCCCCTCCTCTTCCGCGAGGCGGCAGCTTTAAAAGCTTCTATCATTAAACTTACCTTTTCCATCTTGTCCATACTGTCTAATCCCTCAGCAAATCCATCTATCTGAAGGAGAATGTATTCTCCTTTTCTTCGTGTTATAATAAATTATAAGCTGTATTACAAACATCTCTACAGACATCCCCCGAGGAGGTCTTGTGTCGCTTGGTGAGACTGCGCTGTTGTTTATTGTCGTATTGTTGCTGGTGCATTGGGGGTTGCGATTGTTCGTGCTGTTGTTAACTAAGTACAAATGTCTGGGAAATTGATGAGCCCAATCTGGACTATGCAGCTGGTCCAAATAAAACTTCAATAGTCACTCAACCAAAGTGGTACAACAGCTGGCCAATGCATTTTATTATAATTATCCTATGTATGCATCATTAGTCTAATTTTGTCTCTCAGATATCTATTTGTTAGGAAGGGACCACTGTCTCTGAGCCCTTTGCATTTTCCTGGTAACACCAATAGACTGCCTGTAAATGTTAGAATGTCTTTGGCATTTGAGAAATATTGCCTCTGGTTTGACCTAAGTGACAGGTAAATCAGGAAAGAGTCACTTCATTACTCTATTTTGTTCATTTGTTTGTTTGCTCCTTTTTGTTTTCACTTTTTGAGACAAGGTTTCTCTGTATAGTCCTGGCTGTCCTGGAACTATCTGTAAACCAGGCTGTTCTCAAACACAAAGAGCCGCTGGTCTCTGCCTGCCTCCTGAGTTCTGGGATTAAAGGTGTGCAATATCACCACAATACAAGCATTACTCTATTTATGTGTGTGTGTTTGGAAATGTCCATAATGAAAGCTGTTTTAAAACATGTTGGGTTTTGGTATTTCTGTAGTACTGAATAGCCTCCATCCTCCCAGTGGCCTCAGAAAAACAGGATCTTATTCTTGTCACAATTATTTCCAGCATGCAGCAGTATCCCATGAAGAATGACCCAGCTAGGTGTGGTGACACACCTATAATTCTATCTCTTGGTTGACTGAGGCAGGAGAATTGCAAGTTCAAGACCAGCCTGAGATGCATAATGAGACCCTATGTCAAAGTGGGGTGGAGGGGTGCATAGTGAGACTATATCTCAAAGCGGGAAGGGGGGCAGACAGAAATATTTTAAAATAAAGGAGATGTTAAGAGAGCTGTAAACTCACTTCCTGATGCTTCTGGTCGAAGCCTTTGAGAGACACAAGACAGTACCAGATTAAAAGGGGGAAACACTTTGGTCAGAATTCACAAGCCATTTATAGTTGAATTTACATATCTGTGGATTCCACATTCTTGCATTCAATCAATAGATCAAAAATATCTGAAAAAAAATATTTATACTGAAAATGTACAGGCTTCTCTTTCTTGTTATTATTTCTAAAACAATAGAGGGTAACAACTATTTATGCAGCATTTATACTGTACTGGCTGTTATAAATAATCTAGAGAGGATTTAAAAATTATGAGAGAACAGGCCTGGGTTCTAGGCATGCACTCTGGAGCATCTGTGGACTTTGGCATTCCCCCTACCCCCCAGTGATATCCTGGGACAATTGCAGATCCGGTTATCAAGGCCGTTGGTGGAATAAGCTCTGCTCAGCAGCTTTTCCTCGTTTATTCAGTCTGCTTGTTAAGGTCCCAGATACAAAGCCCATCTCTAGACAGGGAGGCGAACTGTAACATTTGTCTTTGGTCGACTAGACAAAGAAGGAAGACAGTAGTGAGGCTGTAGCTTGGTGACAGAGCTCCTGGTGACAGAGCTCCTGGCTAGCATGTGGGAAGGCCCTGGGTTCAGTTCTCCAGCATAACAAAGCAAAGCAGAGGGAAGGAAGGAGGAAAAAGGAAGGCTGGCAAGAAAGCAGGAAGGAAGGAAGGAAGGAAGGAAGGAAGGAAGGAAGGAAGGAAGGAAGGAAGGAAGGGGAAGGAAGAAAAAGAAAGGCTGGCAGGAAAGCAGGCAGGAAGGTGTCTTAGTTACAGTCGTGACACTGTGATAAAATACTCTGAGAAAATCACCTTAAGAGAAAAAGGATTCCTGTGCGCTTACAATTCAAGGTACAGCCCATCATGGCAGGGAAGTCAAGGCGGGAAGAGCTTCAGCGGCTGGCCACACTACAAGTGTGGTCAGAAAAGAGAGCACTGAGTGGACGCATGCCGCTCATGTGCCTTTCTTCACTTATAGTCCAGGATCCCAGCAAATGGTGCCATCTACAGCGAAGAGGTCTTCCTACCTCAATTGATGTAATCAAAGTAATCCTCACAGGCATGCCCATCTCCAGGTGATTCTAAACTCTGTCAAGTTGACAGTTAACACTAATCATGCGTGCGGGAGGGGGACAGACACGACACTTAATTCCTGAAATTTAATACAACCCAGAGTCTTGAACTCACACTTCAATGACCAAAAATGAGTGTAACAGAACTCATTCTAATAGAAGCTAATTTGTGTGAGAGTTCCAAACTGGACACTAAAAATATGCTGAAAAAAAAAAACTGTAGTCTCCCTCCTTGAGCTAATGTGCAGACTGATGACAAAATCAATTATGTCATAGTGGAAAGTGCAGAGTGCTATAGGACAGTGAAGAAAATGATTCAGAAGGTTTCATGAGGTGACCATCATCAGGGAGGGATGGGACTGATAGGGAGAAGCAGAGAGTGATGGAGTAGCATGGATGAGTATCTGGAATAATTTCCATGTTTACATAACAACAGCGTGGAATTATTATTAGCATATGAGCTCCAAAGAGTTTTTATCTGTTTTGTTCACAATGCCCTAGCTCACTGTAGGTACTTGTTAAGTGCAGGTTCTAAAAGAAAACCATGTGCCGGGCGTTGGTGGCGCACGCCTTTAATCCCAGCACTCGGGAGGCAGAGTCAGGCGGATCTCTGTGAGTTCGAGGACAGCCTGGGCTACCAAGTGAGCTCCAGGAAAGGCGCAAAGCTACACAGAGAAACCCTGTCTCGAAAAACCAAAAAAAAAAATAAATAAAAAAACCATGTGACCATGACCAAAACATCCAAAGTCAGAAATGTTCCAAAATCGGATACTTCATACCAGCATGATGCTCAAAGACTGATGTTTCAATGTTCATAGACTTGGTTTTGGGAATAAAAATTAGAAAAAGCCTTCATTGTCAGTTTGGCACAGGCTGGAGTCGTCTTAGAACGAAAAGACAGCAGCAACTGAGGAACTGCCCAAGTCAGGTTGGTCTGTGAGCATGCCTGTGAGGGACTCTCTTGATTATTGGCTGATGTAGGAGTACCCAGCCCACCATGGATGGCACCATTTCTCAGTCACTGGTCCCCAGCTGGTTAAAGCTAGCTAAGCATGAACCAGGAAGTGATTGAGCTGACAAGCATCATTCCTCCATGGTTCCTGATTCCAGGTTCCTGCCTGACTCCTCAGTGACAGATTTTGACTTGGGAGTTGTGAGATAAAATAAACACTACCATCTTCCAAGTTGCTTTTGATAAGAGTGCTTTATCATAGCAACATAAAGGAAAAACCACAGCAGACTTCAGGTTGTGAGACATGTGAAACATAAGCAAATTTCAAGTTAGATTTTAGTCTCGTTCCCAAGATATCTCATTATTTATTTTCAAATATTCCAAGATCTGAAATTCTTGCAGCCAAGCACATCAGATGAGAGGTCCTCAATCTGTGTTTTGTAAGTAAGTAAGAGAATCCTCTATGAAGTGTTGCTAGAGTTCGGGGTTCATGTGAGGAATGGTGTTGAGGTGGAGGAGACAAAATTAAGACATCATTAGAAGACTGGATTTCATGGTGAGGAAGAAAACACAGAAGAAGCTTGGATGTCACAAACACATTTGTGGTTTTGAGATTCATGGGAGGGGAGACATAAAAGGCACAAAACTGAATACAGAGAAAGTTAAGTGGTTATTGCTAGTGTCCATCTTAAAGGTGGCTAGTTAGGAATCAAAGGTAATGTCACTTAAAGCCACCAGAATGGCTGACATTACAAAAACTGGTGATTCCAAATGTTGTCAAGGATGTGGAGCAACTAGAACCCTCTTCCTTTGCTGGGACAGTTAGTTCCTGGGACTGCACCTGTAATTCAGTTGGTAGGATGCTTGCCTAGTTAGCCCTGGCTTAGTTTCCAGAACAGCATAAACTGAGTGTGGTTGTGCATACAGCAATTCATGGTGATCCTTGGGTATGTTGTATGGTGAAGACTAGTCTGGTTACATGAGATCCTTTCTGAGAGAGGAGGGGTTAGAGGAGAGAGTGAAACAGAGAGACAGAGAGAAAGAGAGAGAGGACTTCTATTCAAGTTTAATCCCATAATTCCATTCTTTAGGTATACAGCAGAAATGAATTCTTACATAGACAAGAATGTTCACAGAAGCATTGTTCCCCATAGCCCAAGTGGATAAATTATGTTATACTCATGAAAAGAAATACTGAAACACTTACAGACTGCTGCTGAACAGATAAATACCATGAGCTTGATACTGAGTAAAAAAAAAAAAAAGTTGGACATAGAATGCAGTCTGTAGGAGAGATGCCTCAGTGGTTAAGAGCACTGGCTGCTCTTCTAGAGGACTCAGGTTCATTTCCCAACACCCACATGGCAGCTCACAACTGCCTGTAACTCCTGTTCCAGGAGATCCAACATCCTCATACAGACATACATGCAGGCAAAACACCAATGTACATAAAATACAAAAAAAATAGTTTTTTTTAAAAAAGAATACAATCTGTAGAATTCTACTTGTAAATTTCAAAAATACGCAAAAGCATCTCATCGTGAAGTACTCCGAAGTAAGGTTGCTTTTGAGTGTAATGATGTGAGAGGGTGAGAATGGTTGTACAATGATTCCCTCATAGTAATTCTCTAAGGTTCTACTTAGAAGTTAGGGAATGTTGTGCAATTCTGGCTCATGTACTAGGGTGGGTGACAGTCCCCTGTGGTAGACTCGATGTATCTCTGGAAAGACATCAGACTCTACAGTAGCCACGGTTCTTACTGCTCCTGGCTGCTCTTGGTGACTGTAGAGTAGGAATCTCATAAGCCCATAATCATGGAAACCACCCTTCTCCAGAGCTGTGACCCTTTCTTTTGCACTCCATAGCTTGTACCATCCCATTATGACACAGCTTTTTCTAGTTAGAGAATTCTCTCTAGGGGCCCCCAACCTCTTTTTTTTTTAGTTCACACTGTCCTTTGAAGTAGGAAGTAAGCTGAAATAAAGCAGACAAAATACAATCCACTGAGTGTATCTCTAAAGAGATGGGGGCAATATCTTCTAATGGAGGCTTGGGAGGCCAGAGAGCCATCTAGAATTACATAGTGATGGTCGAGGGAACAGATACACCATCTTTTCTCTGTGGATGCTGTTTCCCTCAGGTGGTCTCACTCGTACCTCCAATTGCATCGGACTCCCCGGTAGCAGAAGAAAAGATAAAGATTTAGGAGCATCCTTGGACATAAAGTCCATAAGAAGATTAAGTGGGACCACTGTTCTTGCATAGTGATTCCCACCCTTCCAGCTCCCGTGGGAAACACAGAGACTAAAGTGGAATCCCAAACCTCCCACACCCTGCATTCCACTGCAGCTCTGGCTTGAGACAAGGGACAGTCCCTTTAAGACTCGATAGTGAAACTCCCTTCATGCCCCGGAGCTACTCTCTAGTTCCATAATATTAGGAAGAGTCACCCTCTCTCCCCTAAAACAAGGTCTAATGTAGCCTAGGCTGACCCCAAACTCACTATGAAGCTCCAGATGACCTTGAACTTTGGATTCTCCTGCCTTTACCTCCTGAATGCTGAAGTTACAGGTGTATACCACCACAGTCAGCTTATGAGGTGCTGGGGACCAAAGCCAGGACTTCGTGTGTGCTAGGCAAACATTTTGCAGACTGAGCTCTCCCCTGCCCCGAAAAGGAGACCCACTGGCAATTCCCTTCTGATACCTTCCTCCCCTGGCCAAAAGCCAGGAGAACTATTTATAGGGAGATGATTACAGACAGGCACCTCAGATAAACCATGAAATTCTGCACCCACACATAGGTCACTCTATTCTCAAGACTCAAAAGAACATTGTGCTGTCTCAGAAGTGGAATGGAGGATGGGAAGGTAAGTGAAATGAAGCCGAGATGGAAAGAACCCACACCTGGGGTTGGCATTCAAGGCGTGAATAAAATGGCAGCCCCGGAGGGGATGCTGCTGAGTGGGGGAGCAGAGACGAGAGGTGCGGGGTCAGTTACTTCTCTGCAGCACACTGAGCACAGAGGTTTGTTCTGGAGTTTTCCAGCCCCTACTCCAAAGTCCTCACACATTCCTGGCTTCAAAACCTTCTTATCAGAAGCTCAAGTCTTCACCCGATCCTCATCTCAGTTTACTTACGTTCTTCCCTACATCCAAATAACCAATCCACCTAGTATTGACGTGGCAGTGGGTTTAAAGGGCAGGTTGACGTCCTGGTTTCATTGAATGTAATGTGTTTATTTTGTGTGTTCATGTGAGTGTTATGTGAGTGCCTCTGGAAGCCAGAGGACAACCTCAGCATGGTTCCTCAGGAGCCATCCATCTTGGTGGTTTGCGGTCTCTCACGGGAGATCACCAATTATCTAAACCGGCTGACCATCAAACCCCAGGGATCCACCTGTCTCTACCTCCCCAGCTCTGGGGTTATCACCACACACACTCCATCACACCTCACTTTTCAGTTGAGTTCCAGGGAACCAAACTCAATATCTCATGCCTGTGTATCAAGCACTTCACCAGCTGAGCTGTCTCCCCAAACCAAACGTGAGAGAGCTATTTAAAAGATGTTCCAGCAGGACATATTTGCTGTATGTATGTAATCCTAGTACTTTGTGGGTGGAGGCAGGAGGATCAGGGCTGGACTTTATGGCCAGTCTTGGCTACCTAAGACCTGTCTCAAAAAGAGAAAGTGAGAGAGTTTATTATTTTATATACTACTAAAAAAAGTTGCGATTCAAATTTACTATCCACTAGAAAGTGTACCCTGAGTTAGGGTCGGGGAACAAGTGCAAAACATGCACTTGTTAAGAGTCAGTTATACAACCATGAGCTGGGCAGGAGTCACAGAAGGACTTTTAGTTTTGGAAAATTGTGACTATAAATGAACGAGCCCTTGATGCCAATATATAAAAAGCTCTAATTCCAAGGATTGGGCTTCTTCAACTCCAGCACGGTCATATGTTTTAGGTCACACGTTAAGAACAATTATAGAGATCTGGAGAAATAGTCATATCACCCATTTTGAAAGATTAGCAAATTGTCTATGGCCATACCACCTGAATGCACCCAATCTCGTGACAAATAATAAGAGGTCATGAATGTAATCTATTTAATGTGTATTTATACTTGAAGTGCCTTAAAAATTATGGAAATGAGCAACAACCTTACAGTCAAACATACAACTCTTTAACACATTGATGGCCTTGCAGCGCTTGAATCAATAAACGTTTTTTGTGCCTTTGTGTATTTGAAACAGATTTTTGAACTTCATGGAGCGGATGTTAAAAAACTGGAAGAGAAGATTCAAGAGCTGATGTGAGCTGCCACTCAAAACCAAATATACCTGGGACATTTTCTAAAGTGTCAGCAAGTGTTTCATGTTCTGATTTCCAGCATGCCCTGTCTCTTACTTTCTATCCGTCTCTCTCCTGATGTTTTGTGGGAAGAACTTGGCATTACAGTCCTCCCAAGACCTTGACTGAAACCATTGCAGTAGCAGAACTGTGTTACTTCCTAGGGCATGTTCCTTGGGTGATGTTTTTGTGACCTTCGCAGCAGAGCCCATATGAAACTAAGTAATAGCAGGTCACCAGGATTTCCCAGAGATAGCCAAAGTGCAGTTTGTTCACATGATCAAAGAACTTGGCTGTTCTTAGGTATGCCATTGTTGGGGTGGGAGGGGTGCTTCGTTTTGTCCTGTTTTGTTTTGTGTGGGGACCAAGAATCAAGCTCAAGGCCTCACACATGCTAAGCAAGGCCTCATACTGTTGAACTACACCCACAGCCTGGGGGATGTTACTTGTCCCAGTTTTCTTTCTATTATGCGGTAAAACACCAAGACAACTTTGGAGCACACAGTCCTAAATAGGATGTCCTCATCAAGCCCCTCCCCTCAAGGGATGTATGTGGAAGACGGATAGCTCCAAGGAAACAGTGTTTTTCAGACACAGTAGGACTGATGGACGCACATAGAGACTCACAGACACTGTAGCCACACACACACAAGACATGCGCATGATCAAGCCAGAAAAGGTTCCAGCATTAAGGGGAAAGTGGGCACAGGCTCCCACCCCTAACTGAGAAGGTATCTGCAATTGATACCCACCAGCAAGGGGAAAGTTGGTTTTCACCAATGGAGTCTCACTGGGAATATTAACCACACTTCAGGGCAGGCCCCATGGCTAGGAGTAGTTGACCAACAAGAAATTAACTCAGCGGTATTTGTGTAGACTTTTTGTATTATTTTGATTTGTTTGGGCTTGCTTTGTCTTATTGGTCTTTTGATTGTTATTTTGATTTCCCTTTTTGTATTTTTTTGGGGGGTGGGTGGGGAGAGGGTGTTGTATATATTTCTTGTGAGGTTTTGGGGTTTTTTTGTTGTTGTTTGTTTTAAAGAGAGAAAGAAAGAAACTGTAGAGAACAAAAAGGGAGGTGGGAGGATCTGGGAGGAACTGGGGGAGGGAAGAAGATGATCAAGATATATTGTATTAAAAACACTTTTTTTTAACATTAAAAAACATTGAAGATTAAAAAATAAAACACCATGACCAAAAGCAACTTAGGAAGCAAAGGGTTTATTTGGCTGAATGAACCACAGCCCATCACTGAGGAAAGTCCAGGCAGGACCTCAAGGCCAAGCAGGATACTGAGGGCAAGAACAAAGCAGCCACCATGGAGGAATGTGCTTACCAGCCTGCATCCCATGGCTTGCTCACCACAGCAAATGAAGAGGTGATGGAGAGGTGGGAAAGATGGAGGAGTGGAGCAGGCTTGTTGTTGTTGTTGTTGTTTAATTAATATTTTTATTTTCTTTTGGTGGGGGGATGCTGCAAGGGGGAAGGGCAGATCTGGAGGGATGGGAAATGAGTGGAATTGGGGTGCATGATGTGAAATTCTCAAAGAATCTATTAAAATATGCTAAAAAATGATAAGAGAAAAATTAGCATAAGCACATTAATACCTGTTATCCCTAAAGCACAAGAATAGAATTCATAAAGAGAACTGAATGGGTCCCTCCTCACACTGTACAACAAAAGCCAATTTCTGGAATCCCCACATTCTATACTGATGCAAATAAATCAGGAAAAGCAGGATACAAATCAGGAGACTCAAGTAAAGTGGTTCAAAGTCCATACAACTCTGTACAAAAAGCAGAACTGTATGCCATTCTTATGGTACTGATGGACTTCACAGAACCCCTCAATATAGTCACTGACTCTCAATATGCAGAGAGAGTTGTTTTACATATTGAAACTGCTGGATTTATTCCTGATAATAAAAAATTAACTTCACTATTCATACAATTACAGGAAACCATCAGAAATAGGGAACATCCTATATATATAAAACACCTATCAGACCCCATAAGGGTCTGCCAGGACCTCTAGCACAAGGTAATGATGAGACTGATCAGTTACTAATAGGAAACATGCTAGAAGCCTCAGAATTTCTTAAGAAACACCATGTAAATAGCAAAGGTTTGAAGAAGGATTTCTCCATCATTTGTCAACAAGCTAAGGATATTGTGAAAAAATGTCCTACCTGTTCCTTCTATAACCAAACTCCATTACCTGCAGGGAGCAATCCAAAAGGTATACAAAGAAATGAAATTTGACAGAGGATGTGTTTCATTTAGCAGAATTCGAAAGATTAAAATATGTACACCATACCATTGACACCTGTTCAGGATTTCAATGGGCAACTCCTATGAGTTCTGAAAAGGCTGATTCTGTGATTACATACCTATTAGAAGTTATGGCCATCATGGGAATACCTGTACAAATTAAGACAGACAATGCCCCAGCATATGTCTCAAATAAAATGAGACAGTTTTTTGCTTATGACAATATAAAACATGTTACAGGTATACCACACAATCCCACAGGTCAAGCAGTCATAGAAAGATCCAATCAAACTTTAAAGGATATGCTAAATAAACAGCAACAGGTAACAATGACTCCTAGAAATAGATTGCATAATGCTTTATTAACCTTGAATTTTCTCAATGCTGATGAGAAAGAAACAACAGCTGTGAAGAGACAATGTACAACAGAGAAAACTCCTGAGCTAAACCAACTGGTTTATTTCAAAGATGTGTTGACCTCAGAATGGAAACCTGGATATGTCCTACATTGGGGAAGGGGTTTTGCTTTTGTTTCTGCAGGAGAAGAAAAGCTATGGATACCAACAAAACTAATAAAAAATTGATTTGAACAAGAGAAACCCCTTGATGAGGAGAAGTCAAAGCTCAACCACCAATATGATGTCTCTACAAGTTGTAAGAAAAACTTAACAAATAAGGGTTGGGGTAGGGTTCTGTTTTCTGTCTTTACAGGATAATAGAAACACCCATCTTCCAGAAATCATAAGGCCTTGGATATCTAGACATATACAACAGAAGGAAAGAATCTATTGGTACCAATATACTCTACTGGGTAATATCTCACTGCCTAACACCAATATCTCTAACTCTAGAATAGTTGTAGTCCCGATTCAATTATAAGTCAAGCTGGCTTTGGAGTTGGAATTTAGCTCTCTTCTTCTCTAAACCCAAGCATATTAAAAATTAGGAGATTCTGTCTCCTATCTGAAGAGC
Source organism: Peromyscus aztecus (assembly GCA_902168405.1). Classification (NCBI taxonomy): domain Eukaryota; kingdom Metazoa; phylum Chordata; class Mammalia; order Rodentia; family Cricetidae; genus Peromyscus; species Peromyscus aztecus. Next base: position 45,235 of record CABHPQ010000383.1, read on the forward strand.
CAACTGGTGTGAGACAGAAGAAAACCAATAATTTAGGGACCATTGTCATCTAGACTCTATGTCTTTCTAAGGTTTTCCTTGCCTTTGAAGAATTCCATCTCTATCCAGTATAAATCAAAAACTTTCCATCTTGATATTGAAAACGTTCATGTTTTCCACAGTAAAAAAAAATAAGTCTTTTCCAATAGCAATCTCTGAAGTCTCCAGAAGGAAGATGGGGCCCCATAACAATGACTCTACTTAGTCCAGAATGATGACATGGTATTCATAAATATTACTCAATGATCAAACTTGGACTGAAAACTCTCCAAGATAGTTCCATGATAAGATGGTCCATCATACTATACTTCTAGCCAGAATCTCAGATAACCTTAACCATTACTCTGAGACTGGCTACAGAATCCACAGTTAGTCCAACTGAGACCTAACTATCTGAGCTTTCTTACAGGACCCCACAGAGATACCATTGCCCCCTAAACAGCAGAAAGCAATTCTAAGAAACTACGTCCTTTTTCTCTAAGGTTTCATGTTTCTCAGGGCTATGGATAATGGCTACAGGGTTGAGGATGGAAGGAAATATTGGACTTGGTGTTCTCCTTAAGAAAAGAAAAAGGGGAATGGATAAGTATAGGATATTAAGGTAGATTATTGCATATACTAGTAAACTTAGTAAAGATCAGCCTTAGACAAATTGCAGTTATGGATTCTTGTATATTGATACAAATGTAAACTATTTTTATATTTCTATTTGATAATTTGTATATTGATACAAATACAGAACTATATTTGTTGTAATGTACATATATTTCTACTCTTATTTGAAGTGTGTGTATATTGATATAAATGTAAAATTATACTTGTCATACTGTGTGTATGTTCTACCTCTGTTTAGAGTATTTTGTATATTGATACATATTTAGGATTATTGTCATATTACATATTGCACTATACATTTCTACTTCTGCTTAAGCTATTTTGTGTATTGTCACAATTTTGAGGTCATTGTCTTTCTACCGTACATTTACTTAGAGACTGTTTACCTTGTTTACATGAAGCCTTAGTCCTTAGGTTATTTAGGTAGATAAGACTTACAGATTTATAGTCACCTATGCTTGTCATCTCTATAGTTATGTTAGTTAGGTTGTCCAGATTTACAGACATATAGGTCAGATAGACAGGTAATCTTCAAACACTTCATAGACCTACAGAATATGGCATTTAAATAACTTAGAATTCTGTTGACATGAGACATGATTGTTCCTGGCAGCACCAATTTGATCTGGAGAGAATGTTGGGCTTCTAAGACATTTCCCTTTGGAAGTTTTCTTCTTCTTGGCACAAAATTCCCTACTGGGCAAAGAACTGCCCTTGCCTTGACTGCTGACAGTACAAATGCTGTCCCTTCTGAATGAGCAGGACACAAGGAAAAGCGACTACTGAGCTCTGCCAAGACAGGGTAAGATGGTCTTTCAAAATTCCTGCTTGTGAAAAATGGTCTGTCAGATACTCTAGGCCTATAGCCAATTTGAATGCACCAACAATGCTGAGCAACTTTACGTGACTATCCAGGCTGCCAACTGTCTCTATCTACTCTCGCAAGACTCCCAAAAGTTGCTTGCATCCATCTCCCATTTCTCAGGTATTATTATATTCCTTCTCAGGTCTTTGATGGGATTGAAAACTAACAGTTACAGTTACAATCTTCTCGTATCTTAGCTAGAACATATTAAGTATTAGATTCAGGTTCTTCAGGATAGGCCACCTTTTGGAATGATTTCAGTTACATGCCATTTACCTATGCTCCAGACTTCTCTGGATTTTAGTATGTGTCTCTTGCTTGATGTTGCTCTTGTTAGTTGTAGTTCCATTTGTTTATGTCATTATCCTTTATTTCTCCTTGATAATTATTCCTATTGTATATAGTTTTATGTTAGGTTAGAACTTTCTTCCCTAGACCAAAGGGGGATCCCCCTCCTGGATCCCGCAACCAACTCCCTTATGCTTGCTGTGAGTTAACCCAAAATAAATCCCTTTAATTATTAGATAGACTACATGGAATTGCCATATTAACCTTCAGTGTGAGTTCTGCAAGGTCCAGTAGATTAAACATATTGAGTAAAGTGAAGTAATTTGGAATAAAATTTTGTCTTAAGAAAAAAATTTCAGATTTTGTCTGTTGTGTTCATCTTAATTAGTCAATTACAGAGTTGGAGGTGTGGTTCGGGGGTAGAACACTTGCTTAGGATGATGAAGGCCTTGGATTCAGTCCCTAACTCTTCACCAAAAATGGAACAACAGAGAAGGAAGAAGGGAAGGAGAGGAGAGGATAAAGGAGAATTGAGTATGGATGCAAATTGCAGCTGTCAAATCAGACAGATTAAAAGTGGATTTTAGTTCCCAAAGTGCTTTTTGCCCCTTTCTGTTTTTAAATACAAATCATATTTTTCTTGTTTTGCACTTTTAAGTCTATATCCTTTGCCCTGGAGGTACAGACAGCAGCCTTTGTAGAGTAAGGAGACTGAACATGGCTTCTGAGGCTACAACTACTTGTCTCAAACCTGACACTTCCTTCCCACAGTTTGGCCTTACCATAGGACAGCCAGGACTACATAGTGAGATCCTGCCTCCAATAATGACATTAATCCATCAATCACCTCCTAAACATCCCGCATCTAACACTGGTGCATTGGGGGTTTATGTTTCCAACATATTAATTCTTGGGGAACATAAACTATTAGCCAGCACTGTTTGCAAGGCAGGCAGACCCAAGTCAAGAACTAGTGTTTCAAAGCCAAATCCCAAAAGCCACTGGTCCCCTGGAAAGAGCAGCCTTGAAAATGTCTTTGAAGAGAGAGCAAGATGGAGAATGAACCCTGCTTGTATGTGACACATGAATTCTCCTGGTCCCTTAGGCATCTCACACTCTCTACATACAGGAGCAGGCAGGTGCCTAATTTTGGGCATTGCTTTTTCAGCCTAGCCTTTAGCAATGGAACAGTACTCACCTCAGAACCCAAGAGATATTATTGTTGTCCACAAAGGGCTGCCCCATCTCACCCTCAGCAGCTAAGATTTAAGTGTGACTTTGCTTGCTTAAAAGCAGGAGGTAGCCGGGCGTTGGTGGTGCACGCCTTTAATCCCAGCACTCGGGAGGCAGAGGTAGGTGGATCTCTGTGAGTTCAAGGACAGCCTGGGCTACCAAGTGAGCACCAGGAAAGGTGCAAAGCTACACAGAGAAACCCTGTCTCGAAAAACCAAAAAAAAAGGAGCGTAAAGAAAAAAAAAAAAAAAAAAAAAAAAAAAAAAAAAAAAAAAAAAACAGGAGGTAGTATGCCTTCCTATAGCAACAGAAGAAGTGAAAGAAATGTAACTTGGCTTTTGCCTTACTATCCAATGCCAAGTTGTGGGTTTACTTATTTTTAAATTATTTTTTACTTACCAACACTATTATCTTCCAATAATACAAGTCAATCTATCTGTGGGCCAGCCTTTTCTTACAAAGAAAAGAATCAAGGCATGTCTACTGTTGTGCTGGTAGGCATTTCAGGAAGCTTGCTTAGTCACCTGTAATAGGCTCATGCCATCAAATCTTTCTTATTGTGAAGTCACATCTGAAAGCCAGTGGGAGGGAGCCTCATCTGGGTAAGGCATGATGGCCAGGTAATCTCAAAGAGAGGATGTGGAACCACAAGCCTCAGCTTGGCTTGCAAGCTTCTTGGAAAGGCACACTCAGCCCCTTCCAGGTGCCTCAAGTTAGAAGGAGACATAAGGGAAATCTGGTGGTTCTGTTGTAAACACTGTACAGCTAAACATATGGAGGGGGAAATGGCTCAGCAGTTAGGAGTACGTACTGCCCTTGTAATACCCTGAGTTCCATTACCAGAACCCACATCAGCTTACAATAACTGCAGTTCCAGGGAATCTGGTGTCCTCTGACCTCCTCAAGGAGCTACATGCAAATGGTGCACATAAAACACACACACACACACACACACACACACACACACACACACACACACACCTTAAGGAAAGAAAAAGCCAACATGGGAACGAGAGGTCAAAGAGCAACAGACGGGGACCAAAATTGAAGCTGTGCTTTTCCACTTGTGTGTGCCCAATACCCAAGACTTGATCACATACTCAGTAGAGCCTTGTAAATGCTGGTCATGTCAAAGGCTACATACGTGATTTCCCATAGGACATCATGGATGATCAGGCGTCCATGTCTACTTCTACCTAGGAGGCAGCCAGAAATGTAGAGTGAAAAAATAATGTGCTCAAATTTAATGTATTCCATACTCTATACCTGGCCCCGTGGGAAGGCTCAATAATGTCTGCACTATTCTCTAGTTCAGTGGCCCTCAACCTTCCTAACTCTGCGACCCTTTAATATGGTTCCTCGTGTTGTAGTGACCTCCAACCATAAGACTATTTTCATTGCTACTTCATAATTGTAATCTTGCTACTGTTATGAATCTGATATGCAGAATATCTGATATGTAACCCCTGTGAAAGGGTAGTTTAACCCCCGTGAAGGGGTCATGACCCATAGGCTGAGAACCACTGATCTAGTTCCTCTGTGACAATGTAGTAGCAAATCACACACTGCATGGTTCCTAGACACTTTCCATGTCTGCAATCTGCTCCCACACAGACCACATTATGAGCGTGAGAATTATACAGAACTCACAGTCAAGCACAATAAACAGCAGCAGAAGTCCTGACGGAGTCTACTCCCTGCTGTGACTGATTCTGCCTCTATTAATTTAGCTGCCAATTAGTCACTGTGTGCAGCTTTGAATCTTTACCATGGGGGCAATGAGCAACCATGGAAGGACCATGTGCTCTGATGTTGGGCAGACCTCAGCAAGCAGCTATGACTCCACCACTGCTGAGCTGGGGGCCACCATGGAGATCAGTCTTCTCATCTGTAAGCTGGGCTCCAATGCTCTGACGTTGGGCAGACCTCAGCAAGCAGCTATGACTCCGCCACTGCCGAGCTGGGGGCCACCATGGAAATCAGTATTCTCATCTGTAAGCCGGCCTCCAATGGATACCTTCAAAAAGTCATTGAGAGTATTAAATGGATAGAGTATTAAATGGATACATGAAAAGTTTGGGGTGGCATTCACCCAAAACAGGTGTTCATGAGCCATGTGAGGAGAGGATGATGAAGACAGGCATATTTTCATCTGTCTTCCTAGTCTTTGAGCATATTAACTTTCTTCTTTTTCTTAATCTTTCTCCCTCCCTCCTTCCTCCCTCCCTTCTTCCATCCCTCCCTTCTTTTGTATTCTTCAACAGCCTTTACTATAAAGTGCAATGAAGAATATTCATCCTGTAGACACCCAGGGTAGTTGAAGTTTTAAAAAAATCCCCAGTAGTTAGTGCTTTTCATAAAGTTTACAATGTTTAACCACAGAAGGGTAAGGTGTGAGAGAAAAAAAAAACAGCGTTTGTAAATGACTGTGTATTGTCCCTTATTAACAGATAAAGTTTGGGCAGATAAGAAATTCTAGAGAAATGCCAGCTACACCACTCCCAATAAACACCTGAAGGACTCAAGTCAGGACACCACCAAGAGAACTCTCTCTCTCTCTCTCTCTCTCTCTCTCCCTCTCCCTCTCCCTCTCCCTCTCCCTCTCCCTCCCCCTCTCCCTCTCCCTCTCTCCCTCCCTCCCTCCCCTCCCTCCCTCTCTCTCCCTCTGCCTCATGGTCACTGTCTTACCACACAAGCTCTCAGCTACTGCTCCAGCACCACACCTGCATATCTGCTACCATGCCCCCTGCCCTCAGGGTCACAGACTCTAACCCTCTAAAATGGTAAGTTCCAAATAAACTTATAAGTTGTCTTGGTCACAGTGGTAGAAAAGTAACTAAGACAACCTACCATGAAATGAATGGATAAAGAGAATATGGTATGTGTGCACAGTGACATTTTATTCAGCCATAAAAAAATGATGTCATTTGCAGGAAAATGGATGCAACTGGAGATTATCCTATTAAATGGAATGACTCAGACTCAGAAAGACAAACAGCACATGTTTTTCCTTATTTGTGGATCCTGGATTTCATGGAGATACATGATTCATAAATGGGTGGATATGGGACAAAAAGGTGGAAGAGAGGCTTTCTGAGGGAATAAATGGGAATGATGGGGGTAGGAATGGGAAGGTAAATATAGTAAATACAGTCAGCTACATGACATATATAAAAATGTCTATGAAACCCATCACTATATACTGTGATTATACACCAATATGAATTGTCTACTGTTAGGAATCTCCAATTGGGGGGGGGCATTCCAAACCCCACCCAGATGTTCCGCTGGGAACTTGGTCCCACTCCTCCCATCCAGACCCTGCCCTAGAAAACCCACCAAGCAGTGGCTCCTCCCCCAGAGCTCAAGACCACACCTACAGGGTATTTAAGGTCTGGACCGTAAACCCTCTGTATAATTTCTCTCCTGCTTCCTCCGCCCCCCCACTCCCAACCCCACCCCCGAGAGTCACCTGGGAGTTGCTCTGCCTGATCTGACTTATTGCATCGGTGGACTTTACTACTACCAGGGGATTTTCAAAATACTTATCTATTAAGAGAGAAATTCCAGAGAAAGGAAGTAGTCACTCCAATAGTGAAGAATAGTTTGGGTGTAAAAACAGCTGACACATTGCTCAGGAGATAGTCTGTTGAGTATGGCCCTCATCACAGGCACTAACCTGAGCAGTCACAGGGCTGCCGGGAGAAGAGTCCCACGAGACCGTCCTGCATGAGAATGGGCTCCCTCTCAGCTGATGCACACTCACCGTGACAAAGGCCTGTTCACCCCTGGTCTAATTCGGCCGCAGCTGTCATCCAACTTTTCTTTCCATAGTAAATCACTTTAATCGAAACTATCCAAGTCCTCACTGGTGCTCACTTTTCTAACCCCACTGCCTCTACCCCAAAGCCTTGCCTTGTGACTCTGTAGCTCTGGACAATTACCTGTGACAGACTTACGCTGAGCCAAGGTCTCCTTAACGCCGAGTGTAACTCTGTGAAGGTGTAATTTGGTCAACTTGTATCTTTAACCACGTTAGCATTTATTCTAGGTCAATTCAAATACGAAGTCAAGCTCATCTAGGTAAGAAGAATACAAAGATTGAGATTTCTTTTATTAACCAGGAAGGCCGCTCCATCTCCTTTTTACAAGCCTTAGAGACTAAAAGGGGCCGGACAGGTTTTGGGGATTGTTGGTTGTATCCACTGTTATCAGTGCAGTGGGGAAAATAAATATGCTACAATTACTATTTCCTGGTCTACATCATTGGCAGAGCCTGATAGGGCTGGTGAGGTGGCTCAGCAGGTAAAGGCACTTGTCACCACGCCTGCCCACCTGAGTCCAACTCAACTCATTTGGAAGAAGAGAACAGACTCTTACGCGTTATCCTGTGACACCGCGCGCGCGCGCACACACACACCACACATACACACACACACACACACACAGAGGCCACAAACAAATAAATGTAAATTAAGTTCTAAAATCAGGATGGGAGAGGATAAAGAATTACACTAGAGTGTGGCACAGGTGGGTCTGTCAGCAGTGTGAGCAAAGTGAAACCTTCCCAACACGTTTCTGTTGTTTCCTTATTTGACCGCCGGTTCACACAGTTTTTATGAGACGCTTATTCACATGACACGATTTGAACAAATGTTTTCAAATGCCCCAAGAGCATGAGCATCCATTTCCTTATGGTCAGCACTGCTCTCCCAGCAGTCTGTCAAAAGCCAACCTATGTGCCATAGCAAATCTCCGATTTCTCTTTAAAGTTAAGTTCCTTGGGGGGGGGGGGGAAGTTACTTGAAATCAGATAAAAGAAGGGTGGATTCCAGAAATGCCAGGCAGGAGATAAAGGTTATGCTTCTGCGCTGTGTCTGGGGTAGAATCTAGAATTGTGGATTCTTCTAGAAGCCAGATCTGCCACATTCCTATCCGAATCGCTCCTTACCCTGAGTAGGTGAGGCTTCTCGCAGGTTCTGGTTGCTCTGCGCCAGTGGCGGCCTGCAAACACTCGGCTGGAAAATCAGACGCCATCAGGATACATCCATTCCTTTGAGCCCCACCAGGAGCAATGATGCTGTTTCTTCCAAGCAGCTATATTTTGTGGACACTGTGACCATGAAGCAGAGCAGCCCATCCCTCAAAAAATTGGTTTCCTATCTTGCTGTGGGAGCTCTCTTTCCTAACATGTGATCTTGCCATTGTGAGGCTATTCACCATGAAGCCTTCACCAGAAACCAGTAATAGCTGCTCAACTGTGAGCTAAGTAAATGTCCTTTTTAATAAGGCACTTAGCCTGGGGTATCTCATTATTGTCATAGAAATGAATGAATATAACCCCCGCAATGTATCTTAGGCTCTGTTTCTAGGAATTTGACTCTTGTTTACATCACTGTATCTAAAACACTACCAGCTCTAATGTTGTCATTACATATCAACAAGAAAGAAAGATGCTGCCGAGGAAAGGCTGCCAGGCCTGTCTATAGTGAAATCCTCATTTTAGGAGAGTAAGATGTGGGAAAATGAGCATCTTTGAACTAATTAAATATGACATGTAAATACAGAGACTGCCTTGCTACTCTGCAGGCATCCTAAAAGATTCTGAGTTTGCAACTAGCCACAGTTGCATAGCATGCTGACATATAGGCAAGCAGGCCTGCCTTTATGCATGGTGATTTACAAACCTGAGACTCAGGTCTAAATTGAGTTTTAAAGGTATTTTACCTGTGGGTAAATTTTGTCATATTTCAAGACCTAAAAGTTAGCCGTATGGGGAAGGAACTGTACCTTATAAATAGACAGATTTCTGTCAGAGCCTTTCAGCAAAATGATTGCTGTCCATAAAGTGAGAATTAGCCTTTGGAGATAGTTTCCAACAGGGGCAATAGTAAGGACAATTAATCTTCAGGGAAGCAATGTTCTTTTGGGATGAAGACAACAGTTTTTAGCATGACCACAGGGCTATACATGATTGTACTCCCAGATGCCTCTTCTCTTCTCTTCTCTTCTCTTCTCTTCTCTTCTCTTCTCTTCTCTTCTCTTCTCTTCTCTTCTCT